>JBBPDH010011447.1:0-11197 GCA_037974565.1 Clupeocharax schoutedeni
CATGAATAAAGAATGGTACCAAAACACCCTCCGACAGCAACTTATTCCAACAATCCAACAACAGTTTGGTGAAGAACAATACATTTTCCAGCACGACTGAGCACCGTGCCATAAGGCAAAGGTGAGAAAGTGAGAAATTTTGGGTTCATGGCCTGGAAACTCCCCAGATCCCATTGAGAACTTGTGGTCAATCCTCCAGAGGCGGATTAACAAACAAAAACCAACTAATTCTGACAAACTCCAAGCAGTGATTATGAAATAATGCATTGCTATCAGTCAGGGTTTGGCCCAGATGTTGATTGAGTTGATTGAGAGCATGCCCAGTCGAATTGGAGAGGTCCTGAATAAGAAGGGCCAACACTGCAAATACTGACTCTTTGCATAAATTTCATGTAGTTGTTGATAATAGCCTTTGAAACATATGAAGAGCTTGTAATTTTATTTCAGTACTTCACAGAAACTACTGAAACAAAGATCTAAAAGCAGTTTAGCAGCAAACTTTGTGAAAACTAATATTTGTGTCATTCTCAAAACTTTTGGCCACGACTGTAGTACCTTTTACAGAAGAAAGACCATCAAGTGGTGATATAGGAACAGGCAATGAATCATTATGGGGAGCAGGCCTGATTGCAGCCTCCATGCTGGGATATAAAATTTTAGGTTTACGATTAGTGGAGAATCCACTTGTGTTCAGGCGGCAAAGGTGGCAATGGTTGAGATGGTCTTCTGTTTTGCAGAAAAGGATGTGAATGTGGGGCCACATATGGAAGAAGTTATAAGCACAAACAATTTCACCACATTACAGTTCTATACAGGACACACACCTACAATCTTCTGACCACTAGAACCAGTAGCGTTTAAAACCACTGTTCTACAATCAGAGGTGAAGTCTCTTACCGATAGATTCTCCAACTCCAACTGCCGGACTGTGTAGTATGATTTCACATCCTCTGAAACCAGCGTCAGCCTGAAGTTCGTGTCCTCAAAAAACGCTTCCCGCTCCTCTTTCTGTGGCCAGTACTGGGCACACTTCACCTAATCCAGCAAAGCACACAACAATGGTCTCTACCATACAGGTGACTGGTTGGTTGCAACTGCGTGAGTGTCCAGCGGTGCAACTGTCAACTAGCAAATATTTTGTCTGACAGTGATGTTGTGGTCACACATGTGACAAACAGGGGTGACAAACCCCAGCTGCTTGTCTTAGCCTATAGTTAATTGTCGCTCACAGATTAAATGTCACTTTTCATTCGTGAACGTGTGTGCATGTGTGTATATATACAAACACACATACACATTTGCATACAAATGTGAGCACACACACACACACACACATATATATATATATATATTGGGAATGAATGCCAGCTGCTTGCTTGTGTGATCACGGAGTAGGGCTAAGCAGTAAACACACTCGCTCTAACTGACACTTCATGAATACAGAAAGTTGAGAGTGGAGTTAACTGCTCTCGCCGGCCACGCATTCCATTTTTATGTTTAGTGGATTGTATATGAGCCCGAAGTGCGTTAGCTCCCATCCAGTTGACATTGATGTTTTTTTTACATACCGAACAATAAGCCTAACAGTTATTCCCTACTACAGGCTTGAGACAGTCCTTAAACACAATAACACAGCTAAAACCAAATTTAACACTTTTAATGGCCTTAAATTTGGCAATTTTGATTCATCACTTAAATACTTTTTAAAACCCCTGAAAACTACAACTTAACATACTCCTCCACATCTTGCCCCAGGCAACATACAGTGCATCCTAGTCCTTATAGTTAATAAACACAACATCTATTTAGAGGATCCAGAGAGCAGGCACATTACTGGAACCAGATACATATATGGACCTATTAACTGGGTCTGTCAAGCTGACTGCAAGGAGTTAAAGGATGTAAGAGGATGACACTCACCGAGCCTTTCTCTATAACACGGTTAAGCATAACAACCCCACGAGTTCTCTGCTCCCACACCATCTCCCAGAAATGACCACATGTGTTAGGCAAAGGACCCTGGGGAGCAAGAGTTGAAATATTTTAAACACTCCTATCAAGACTAAACAGATTTCAGAACAGATGACATGATCATGTTGGATGTTTGTCTTTACTCATACTTTAGATAACCCAACAGAATTGCTCTAAATATAATTTATTTGTATTTTTTCTTCACAAAACTCCTACGTTATTAAGCTTAAAGTGTCAAAGATACCAGTTAGTTACTACTACTATTATGGTTGATAATAAAAAGAGATGTATTAATGTATTCCTTTTTAAATAAGCCAGTGGTAGAGGACACAATGGTAACACACCAATAAACATTGATTTAATAGATCAAAGGAGAATCCCACAGATATTTTTATTTCTAATTTTCTACACAACTAAGTACTAACCAAAGTCATTCACTTTGTGCAGAGGTGGACAGGAACAAAATAGATTTACTTTAGTACTGTACTTTTTTGAGTTTTTGAGTATCTGTACTTCACTTGAGTAGTATTTTTTGGGGAAACTTATGACTTTTACTTCACTACATTTTAAAGACAAATATCGTACTTTTTACTTCACTACATTTCTATCAAGGGTCTCGTTACTTTTAATTCTAAAAATGGATGTATGTAAACATTTTATAAGTTACAAGTGAAAGTTTGCAATGAAGTTGTCCCGAGGTTTTAGATAGTAATCACATTAACGTGCAAATGACTTTGCCAGTCCAAGGCAAGGCCTGTGTTCTAATTAATTTATAAAGTTAGCACATAAAAACAGATCTATGGCTATATCTATATTTGTGTTTACAGTAGCCCAGATAGCAAAAATATTAATTCAGCATTGAATTACGGTCAGAGAGGTTATATGGTTAAGGAGTAAACTTAAGCTTCAAGGCTAGTGTTTTCAGCATAAACAAAATACTCCATTTAAGGAGTTGTGTGGGACAATTGGGGGACACTATTTTTGGGGAGCGGGGTCTCAAACATTCTAAATTATGCATCATATGCTTTGGACAATGAATCATGATGTTTTCATTACGTGCAGATATTGTTAGTGTATGTGTAATCTGTAATGATAAAAACATTGTTAAAAATAAATGACTTGATTTCTTTGTCAGCTCGGGTTGTGTTTCATTCTGTAACATTTTACCAATTTCTTATTCTAGAGGTTCTCCAAGCTAGTCAGAGGCATGACTATTGTACGTGTTGTGCCAAAAATGCAACAATGCTGTGAAAAAAGTACTTTTAATACTTAAGTATTTTTAAAAGCAAGTACTTCAGTACTTCAACTTAAGTAAAAATTTGATGGCACGACTTTCACTTGTATTGGAGTAACATTTGACCAGTGGTATCTGTACTTTCACTTAAGTACTGAATGTGAGTACTTTGTCCACCTCTGACTTTGTGAAATATGCCATCCAATTGGAAATGTGCCATTCTAGAAAAACGTATGGTTACAATTGTTTAGCACAAATATTTATTTCCACTATTCACTGCTATTTTTAGTGTTCCATATAAAACATTTTGAAGAATAAACACAAAAGGTATATTCGTAGTACAGACAAGGTTAGCTGTGTCACAACCAAAGAAAGGTAACTGGCTCAGTACATTCTTTACAAATCCAAAGTAATTAATCATGCAGATATGTTAAATAATCAGTCGAATGCTTGAAATGTTTGATTAGGCAACGTATTGTAAGCCTTCTGAGGGTTTTACTTTGTGCCACATTGTGACGTACGAATTTGAGCAGTGAGCGAATCTCCCAGATGAACTGACGGGTTGGGCACGTTTAGACGTGCCTGGCTTGTTCGCGAGAATGTGTGGGTGAATGAGAAGCTCTGCAGGCGGATCGACTGAGAGCGTCTTTATTACGATGAGCCCCCTGGTATTTCACAACACTTTCTAGACAGGCCAGGAAGCTTCAGCGCATTAGGTAAACAGCTGAAACCTCTCGCACTTTACGTGAATCAGTCAACTACCCCCACCCCCCAACCAGAACCTGCATCAGGGCCATCACATCATTTCAAACTGGAAAATATAGGGAAAACAGATTAATCCGGTTGCGGCAAGTTAAATCCAGCCCAAAATTTGTTTATAGCACAAGGCATTAAAAATGATGGCAATGTAGGAGTATGGAATGACTGTGGAAGACTCTGCTCTCCTTCTGCGCTCCCATGCATACAAGACATCTCAAACCACAACTATAATATAGAATAACAATAGAATAACACTATTCTTCCCAAACTGTAAGTAACAAATTCAGAAACAGAACTTTTTTCAGTGAGTCAGTTAGTGGGGACAGGTTGACTTGCTCAATTTGGGTCAGAGTTTCTGGTCGAATGTGGCTGGCCGCTGGTGCTGGCATCGGGCTGTTCTGGCTCAGACCGCCAGGTTAGCTGCTAAATGCTTTGCCTTAAGGTGTTATTTTATACTTCAACATGGGCACTGGAACATGCAGCCTTGTGACGCATCTCTGGGAGATGCCGTCCAGCATTCCTATATTATAATAGTTACCTACATGGAGCTCTTTCAAGTGTTTCAATAAGTGTTGTTGTGTCTTTTGTTTCGTTCTTCTTAAAGCCTTGTATTTTTGTTACAATAAAATAGAAGAATTTATATATATTTACTATTTAGACTGCTTAAAAACAAAAACTCTACAGTGCGGATGTCTTTAAGGGTAATGTATTAAGAGTTTAAAATTAAATGACATACATACATACATACATACATACATACATACATACAGATAATATATTAGAATAATAGTATTGTACTGTATTTTAGAATGGTGGTCCTAAGGAATTTGAGTACTTCTTTATATTTAAATGCTATTTTCATATTGCTAGGCTCAGATATCACCACTTCACTTGACATTAGCTGCTCGTCTTACAGTTCTCTATGGTTCTACTAAAGTCAAATGTGCTCATTCAAAAACTGATACACAGTTCAATTTTTCATTCCGATCTAGACGGCTTATTCAAATAACATGATTAGGTAAACATATACTCATATTCTAATTCTGATATCTGTGTATTCAAATCATCACATCCATCCCTACTGCACATTAGTGGATATGACGGCCAAGAACTAAACAGCTGCCTTTCAAGAAGTGAGCAGTAAGTTCAATGTACTAAAGCAAAAAGAGGATTTAACGGTGCATAGAATTTTTCTCTCATCTATGGGCGGCAAAGACATGGCTCACAAATATGTACACATATCCACAGATTTGCTTCATTACATCTTTTTTACCCTGTAGAAACCTGAAGCCTGAATAAAGACCAGTTACAAAACCAAGGACACAGTAACAATGCTCACGGTCAATGCTTTCAGTGCCGTAGATGTTTCATCGTTTCTATTTAACAAACGATAAAAGGCACAGATGACAAAAGCAGGTTTAAGGGCTGCTGAAAGGCCAGAACTTAAATAATAAGCCAACACAATACATCAGTCTGACCTTTGCATAGTTATACCAGTTTGTAAGCAGCAGAGAACAGACTCCTGCCTAAACAACAGCATGCCATAACCCTTTAGGACATCTGAAGCAGATATTTGCTATTTATGACTGTAGGAAAGGATGCCTTTCAAAGCATAAGCGGCCATATAAAGATTTCCGCAGAATGTTCTGCAAACATTGCAACACTAAAATACTAAATATATACTAAATACTAAAGTTAAAATATATTGCCAGAGGAAATGCAGGTAGTAGATTCTGCTGGTACGCTTTTTTAAAAATGTTTTCTCCATATGTCAAATGGCATATGAAGTACTCCAACAGCAAGTATGAAACAAGCCTGCCATGGGCTCCGTGTGTGATTATCAACCTAATCTCTATTTGCCACATCCTTGCTGTTCCATCATTTACAATTTGTGGCATTTCCCTTTCCTTTCAAATGTACGTGCCTATTTCATACATTTAGTACCACTATGTCTATGCCTCCTTTAAAAAGTAGTCAGAATAGACAGAGCTGAACACCTGTAGCCTAAAAAGGTGGGCTAAATAATAAATGTGCTTGCAGCTCAACTTCCATTGATGGACCATTTAAACTGAGGTAAAAAATAACTTTGGTTACATGTATAATTATGAAAATGTTACAACCATTTATACACCATAGCCTGGAATTGTGTTGTTAGTGGTAAATGGTGGAACAAGATAGATGGAGCAAATATGGAAAAAGGTTGGAATAAAACCATTCCTTTAAACATATTTAACAAATTACAGTCCAAACGGGAAACTGTAAGAGCCATAATACTAATGTGTTTGACCCTTTAATGATCTTCGACCTTTTCTTCACTTCTCAAACTCCCTGGTATGAGCTCTGCGATGACAGTCCCATACCCCTTCCTGTGCTGGCCCTTGTTCATACTGTGAGAACACCATCCAGTCTCTACATGTTTTATTCCGCCTTGGAAACTGCTGAGGTGTGGAGTCACAGCAGGGAGATTTCCAATCCACTCAACTCCAAGAACTAAACCACAGGAGGGGTAACTAATGAACAAGCCATGGTTAACACTGTGTTCCCAGGAGGCTCAGCATCTTAAGGATGCAAAGTGACTCTTATATGGTGCTGATAAACATAAACAGGATAACAAGAGGTTAGTGTTTTCCAGGTTATTGTAATAACACACCCGCCACATTACCACAGAGAGAACTAGAAAGAAGTGGGCAGGATTCTAGGGGAATAGCAGAATGCTACTAGCTCTGTACTGGGAATGACCCTTGTCAAACCTGGGTAAGTATGTAGCTCCTCTGTGCCTCCTCCATAGAAATTAGACTGGCATTGATGTAGTCGTTGCTGCCCAGTTGAAGATGAATTCGGCTGTGGTCGACTGGTTCAGGACAGAGAGAGAGAGAGAGATGTTACACCATCAGTAGAATCACGTGATAAAGCACTATAAAGTGAAACACAGGTGCAGCTGAGCAGGAATTCCCAGAGGCCTCAGCGGTGGCACAAACACCACAGGTCTTTTTCAGGTCCTTTTCTCACTTCTACCAAGAGACTGTCTTCCTGATATTAGCACAGCAAAGGAAAGGTTACAATAATGATCATACACCTAGTGATGTCTGTAACTCGTTTGTTCTCAGTATGTCTGAAGCCTACAAACGTGATACATTTTGCACTAAAAGCTTTTTATAGAACTGAGAGGGGGAAAATGAGAGCAAGAGAGAGAGTGAGAGAGAGAGAGAGAGAGAGAGAGAGAGAGAGAGAGCGAGAGAGAGAGAGAGAGAGAGAACAAGAGAAAACCACAGCAGCAGTGCTCTCTAAAGACGCTATGACGGAAGAGTAAAAAATAAGACCAAAAAAAACAAAACATGAAATTCGTGGGTGCTAAGTGATTTACAAGCCTCAATAATAACCTGTGCTTTGGTAAATTATGACCTTTCAGTGAAACCCAGACCTCCCACATAACTGTGTTTGATTCCTAAAATAATAAATTATGCATGAAGCAAGTTAGCTGTACAGGATCAAAGCAGATTTGACAGGCACTGCTGAAGATTTCAGTCCTTGCAGAGAAAAGTTTGAGACTATCCACTGGGTCCTTGACCAAATTCAAGCTTCACAAAACCAAATAAGTGCAATTTCTGCACACCATTTTTATAAACAACATATTTACCTTATTTTGTTAATCCAAGTTTAGATAAACTATAACTAATCTCCGTGCAAGTGCTCATACAATTGTAACATTTCCAATAAACAGCTTCACATGAAGCAAGGAGTCATAAGGTTATTCTGCAGAAATTATACTGCATAAACATGAAGATAGAGATGTAATTAACATTGAGTTGAGTACTACTTCTTACTATAAATGCTTTGGATGTGGTTTTACTCGGCTTAAAAGCAAAATTTCTCACAAAGAGTTAAGGAAGTAGTGGCTTTGCCTTTCTTATATTATTGTTTGGTTTGCATGTACTATACAAATATGATCTGAAATGGACCACAGGAAGTCCATCTCCAACAGAAGACTTGAATGGTTCAAGAGCTGTATATGATCTATTGTCCTAAATTAAATCTTCCTAGGAGCAGGTTAGGTATATAGTATGTTGTCATGATAATGTATTGCGGTAAAGGCAGGTCCAGAACCCAGAGTTAGCAGGTCTGTGTACACAAATAAGTATTATTTTACACTGGTCTCTTTCATTGTTAACATCTACATGATTTAGACAAATCTATCAGAGGTGAAGATCCTTTGGACCTTTTTAGAATACATTTTTGAGAAATGCTGCACATGCACTATTAAAACACACACTTACATGGGCTGACATCTCTGTAACGATTTCGGTTTCTGTTTTCTGGTAGTTTGGCAATCCTGCAGGGCAGTTCACTTGACTGTTGTCTGATTTCCTACAGAAAAAAAAAGAATTGTCCGTTACATCCATTTCAGAGAATAACAAAATTTGTCCCAAGTATTCCACATAACAAGCACCACTTAGATTCATTCTGCATGCAAATTGTCACTGAGAATGTATTTTCCTGCTTTGGTACACATGTGTATGTACCCGCTGCTTGCTTTTGCTTCTTCTTGCTTCTTCAATAACATACTACACGTTAAATTGAGAGTAACAGTAGGTCAATCATATCAGAAAAGAATGCCAGAAGCTTCTTCATCATCAGCAGTGATGCACGTTTTCAGTGAGTCAGTTGTACCGTGACTTTTTAAGTCAGACCAGGTTATTGTACATGATATAGGTTTAATTCTGACCACACTCTGTGCTCTGTGATAGATTTGATGCTTGTTCTGATATACACCTACACCACATAGCACGAGTAGAGTAAAATTTCTTTGCAATCTGAATTAACCTTGATGCTCATTCTGATATATACCTACACCTTATATTACAAGTGGAGTTAAATTCCAAACTATAAGACAATGGTAAGACCCCAGCAAAATATAAACTGCCAATTCTCTTATTAATAAGCTATTTATAACTCACTAGAGGGACAATCTGAACAGAACTGTCCACTTTGTCCACATCAAAGCATGAAACCCCTAAAGGCTAAATGTTCAGGTGAAACTTAGCAGACAATTTTATAATAATATTCTGTTCAGTCAGAGCAGCGAGAAATGCAGGGTCACTTACTCAGGTAACAACTTTCTATAGCTACACTATACCGACGAAAGTATCGGGACGCCTGACCTTTACCCCAAGAGACTTTAATGACATTGCATTCAAATACCCATACTTTAATATGGAATTGGTACCCCTGTTGCACCTATACCGGCTTCCACACTTCTTGAAAGGCATTCCACAAGATTCTGGATTGTTCCTATGTTTCAATTTGCGGTCCATTCATTCTGTAGAGCGTTTATGAGGTAGGGCACTGATGTTGGACGAGAAGGCCCGGTTCGCAATCTACATTCCAGTCCATATCAAAGGCGTTGGATGGGGTTGAGGTCAGGGCTATGTGCGGGCCTGTCAAGTTCTACCATACTGAAATCATCCAACCATGTCTTTATGTACATTGGAGCACATTCATGCTGGATCAGAAAACTACATTTTACTAAACTTTGTCCACAAAGTTGAAAGTTCAAAATGTCTTGGTATGCAGAACCATCTGGAAGTAGGAGTCTGAAAAACAGGTGTGTCCTAATACTTTTGCTCAGAGTGTGTCATTAACAGAAATACCTTTACGCACGGACTGTACTAATCAGTGTCAAATCTAATATCTAAAGTAGGCACATGTTGGATCGTGTGGCCTCTACTTTTGAAAGAAAGAGGAGTAAGTTGGTGTTCGGTAGTTGTAGCCCATGGCTGGAGGAGAAGCCCCTTCTCTGAATGGTTGGTATGTGGCCAGCTAGTTACTTGTTAGCTCGCCAGGGTCTCGCTCTAACAGGGCAGTGTGCGTTAGCCAGCAGAGCTAAGTGTCAACGGCACGTTGCCTCAAGGCAAAAAGAGGACGTTACGCCCATCGTCATGACATCCAGGCGAGAGATAGCGGCTCCGAATCTGAGCCAACTATGACCATAAATGAGGGCAAGGTTATGGTGTAGTTTGTTGAGCTCTTTACCTGATAAATGGCGTTCCAGCTCCCGGACTCATCAATTTCCCCAAACTCTGCTTCCATCTCCGTGCTTCACCAGCCTTCTCCCCCTCCAGCCGATCAATGACTCCTCTTCGACGCGTACAGTCAGTCGGAAAAACGTTGATCAGCTTACATGAGCAGCGAAAGCTTTAAAAGCCCGTCTTTGTCTATTAACTGGATATTTTAATACCACTCTTGTCTCCTGGCCTGTTCTAACCGGAAACACGCCGCACGCTCCACCCGCGCCGTTGTGCCTCGCAGAGGCCACGCCCACCACCCACAAACGAGTAGCGCGAGGAGGGAGGTCGATCCAACCAATCACAGAAACACAATCTCAAACATAGCCAATGAGCACGCAGCGCCGGGACGTTGACGCCGCACGGAGCGCGAAGCGTTAATACAATGTACACCTGGGAATTGAAGTTCTTTACTGGTGTGTCTTGTATTTTCTCATTTTATTTGAAACTGTTTAGGACACAGGGGATTTCACTGCGCCGTGTTTTTCTGCTTCAACACATAATTCCGTTAGGTAGTTGAGTCAGGTGTGTTACAGCACACAAAAATGTATTAAAAAAGGCAGACCCCTATTTTACAGTTTGAGAGCCACCATGTCAGCCAAAGCTTCTATTGGTTATAATCCATGTTTTACATGGAGAAAAAGTTAGTAGGTCAAAATAGTGGTTAAACAAACGACATATAACAATATATACAATAACAATAGTATCAATTACAAATATTAATAATACACCAAAACTACATTAATAATGTAGTTATAATTATAATTATTATGGGGTATATGCCTGGGACCCAGCCTAAAACATGTAAGGTGAGTTATAATTCACGTTTCTCTTGTATACATTTAACTCCTGTGAACACTTGTTTTTGTACATCCTTTCTTCTTCATTAACCTCACCACAGATACTACGACATAATAGTATAATAAAAAATAAATATAATAATACAACAACAATAACAAGCATTAAATATTCATAATTGTATTATTATAATGATCATAATCAATATTGTTGTTTTTGTTGTTGCCATTATTATTTTGATGATTATTATTATGGTTATTATGATGATGATGATGATGATGATGATGATGATGATGATGTTTATTATTGTTATTGTTATTGTTATTGTTATTGTTATTGTTATTATTATTATTATTATTAATAATAATAATAA
>JBBPDH010011484.1:0-11195 GCA_037974565.1 Clupeocharax schoutedeni
CTCCAGGGAGACTGTCCCCTGTAATTAGGGAATGGAAGTCGCTTTGGATAAAAGCGTCTGATAAATGCCGTAAATGTGAATGTGTTTCAGGAGAAATACTGTGCCAGCCATCCAGGACTGGAGTTGCCTACCCCTGCTGTAGAGGTCCTGTCCTTATTTTCACTGTGACAGGAGAAGGAAGTGTTGGGGCAAGAAAAATCAGCAAAACAGACAAAGTCCTTCGCTTAAAACAAAGATTTATTTTGTCTGCAGAAGGAGAGAGTGTTTCCCCAGCGAGTCAGGGCAGTCCTAACTCAGGTAGCTCTCTCTGAAGAATACATTTCTGAACATCATTTATACTCAGAAAGCTGCTTAGGCTGTTATCAGTTCAAGGTTGGGCTAGAAGGTTTTGTTCTCAGATCCCCACACTAAACTCCCCGTATCACCCAGTGATGCGCTCAAGAAGCGTCACATTGTTAGTTAGCCAAGATTAAGATATCGAGACCCTCATAGTTGACCTTGGACCTTGCTGTAGTGCCATGTAGATACGTTTCTAAGAGCCCCCTCAACCCATATAGGCAGAAACCTTAGAAACCCATCAGGCCATATTTTCACAAAATAAGTCTTAAGAAATCATGTTCTTCGCCCTATTGGCCTGTGGAGCAGTTCCAAACCTCCTCTTAACGACTATATATGTGATTACAAAATATATGCAAATTTCCCTGACAGAAGGGGAAAAAAAACATGCAAATGTTATCAGGCGTGCCCGAACTTTTACATACGACACTGTCCCTTCTCCATTTCGACAGGCTTGATTTATACCTTTTCTTTTACCAAAAAAGGAGACTCATTAACTATTCCCTTTCAGGACATTTTATCTCATCGTAGATAAAGGGGGGGAAAAAAAAAAAAAAAACTTTTCATTTTAGCAGCCTCTGATAATTCTGTTGACTGGCTTTGCCGGTTTTTGGGTGCGACTTGTTCCCATGACTACCACCACACCCAAACAAAACCTTAACACAGCCTTGAATGCAAGTTGTGACGTGTGGATAATCCAGGATTTTGAGTCAGTGAGTATTTTGGAAGTGGGGAAATGGCATTTGACCTTTTTTGGCATTTTTGTTTCTTTCTGTTCTTACCTGTGAGGAAGGTACTCGGGGAGCCCTCTACTTGAAAAAGGCCTTCAGTCTTTTTGTCGAAACGTAGCCAGAGTGAAATGGCCAGGACTGCTGTACCTGCAAGCTGATTAGAGAAAAGAACAAACATGAAAACCAAATATATGTATCCTGCCACAAGATATCAGATAACCAGGTGCTGGTGCATGGTACAACAGGGCACAAGTCACACAAGCACAAGTTAGCATAGATTTTGTTCCAGTGGAGAACAGGGCTAGGGATTAAGATTAGATTTCATATGAGAGCTGGTTCCACGTTGTCTGATTCATTGGAATCATGTGCTTCTGAGGTTATCAATTCCTTTAAACAATGCCACTGTCTTTCTTCAGTTGTTCATGCGTCATGCTGTCACCATCTAGGTCTATGCTGCTGGAAGCAACAAGGATTCTTGGGGGAGAAACATGGTTCAAAGCATGCCCTTCTTTCGCTCGCACGCACAAAAAAATCTACCTTTACTGTCTGTAAAAATCATGTGTAAAAATCAACACCACCAGCAATATGGACAATAATGTGTGGATTTCACATTTAACATACAAGGCAGACTACAGATACCTTTGAGGCTACAGCAGATCTTAAACTCACCCAGCAGCTCAGAAATGTTTATTCATCAGTTTTATCTTTGAAGAGTTCATTTGCAAAAAACAACCCAAACTGGGTGTTGTGAGCTATTAAAATACTAACCCCAAATACATCCGTCACAAGACCTGCTCTCGTTCCATGTCAAGGTTTTGCAAGTTCACATTTTACACCTGAAAACTATAGACACTACTGCCGCTCTAGAACATCAAATAAACCAAATAAGCAGCGAATAAGCATGCGGGTTAGATTATTATTATAATAATTATTCATATTAATAAACTGGATGTAAAATGGAAGAGGATGAAAAATAAATGTTTGCTTAATCAAAGCTGGAAATTACCAGTAATCCACAATTTAGAATTTTTTAAAAATATATAATTATATATGTAATTAATTTTGTAAACACTTTCCAATGTAAGTATTTTAATAAAAGGAGCACTGTAATATATCGTGTGCAGATATTCTACACTGTACCTCAATTACTAAAACCACTGAAATGAACACCTGTCTAGGCTGCCCAACAAAAACGATCAGGAATTGAGAAAGAAGGGGGTGGACTGAAAAGCTGAGTGCCTCGGTAACGACACGGTTGTCAAAGCCTCAGCAATACATCCCCCACAACATCAGTGGAAAACAAGTAGAGCAGGTTAGGCAGTGGGTGAAGTACTTTCAATGGAATTAAGTCCAACCAGTCTTTTACATCTTTAAAATCTTCAATAATAAAAAGCCTACACACAAAGCTACCTTGCTAAATCGTAAAACGTCACATGGAGTTCACAATCCAACACTCCAATGTAGTGCATGCAATTTTTATGAGGTCATATTCTCCATAAACTGTAACAGGAAAGATCAACATGACACCATCTGCACTGATTCAGCACCCGTTCTTATACATTTCCTGAGAAATGAGAATACATTTCCTGAGAACTTCCTGAGACTCTGTGTTACACAAACATATCCATGAACAAACTTGTGCAATGTTTGACCGGGGAAAGATCTCTTCAGTTCTGTGCACATTCAATGCACATGACAAACACTAGGGTGTAGTGATGACAGGAACATTCTTTTTTTTGCCTTCTGAGATTCATCAGACAGATTCCATTATGCTAGAGTGAAACTACCTTGCGTTAAGTGGAACGGGGGCGGTTTCACTCAATTTTAAATCTTTTGAAAACAAACCTGCCAATCTTTCAGTGTGGATTCATGTTAATGTGTACTGTAGTTCTGATGGGAGAAGAATAACCTGTTTGCCCTGTTATTAAGTAGCAGACCACTTGGGGCGGTCATAAATCCACTCATTCACACCTTTAAAGTCAAAGAAGCCTAGAAGCACGGGTGCCCAGTCTTGCAGGTCAGGTATATCATTAACAGAATGTAAGATTAAAAAGGGAAATAAAAGCAGTACTATGAGTGATACAGCCACGGTTTACACTTACAGGAAGTTCCAGGTAAGGGCACCAGTGTTGTAAGCTAATTATCTTTTAAAACAGGGTCAATTAAAATCAGGACTACTAAGATTTAGATTCATTAGAAGCTACAGTTGGAGCTCAGACAGTCTATAGCAATGAGAGATTATCTCCAAGGACCTAAGCCTGTAAAAGCTGGGGGGAGTGAGACCTGCCCTGACTTGAGACTCTTAATGTCTGCACCACTAAAAGGGTGAGAGATGGGTGCTGTCTTACTCTAAATACACATACACACACAAACGTACATATACACACGGAGACTTGACATGGATGTTGACATGTACACATACACCTCTTCCAATCTGAGGTAATGTCCATTAGGAACTGTAAAAAGTTTCGTTCTAAGTCAGTGAGTTGAAAAGTAAAGTTTAACTGTTTCCAGTCTACTGTTTAGACTGAAGCCCGGTGCACTGAAGGACACACCTTTCAGCAAGCGGTCATATTTAAAAGCCAAGCACGACTGAACAATAACGAACCAGGAAGCGGGAGCTGCAATGACTACAAGACCAGCACAGCATGTTTTGAACACCAGACCGGCTGATAACGGTAAAATACTGGCGGCTTCCAAAAGAAAAAACACCACACAACTTGGTATGAATGTTAGCAACACGAACAATACATACTGGATCACACCCGGAGTCTTATAAAGTCATGAAAGTGATATTCTAAGCAATGTAAGCGTCTGATGCTTGTTCCACTCGCAGCGTGAACAATTTCACTTTCACATTTGTGCTCCGTTTACGGCCACAAAGCAGCCCATTCATAAACAGTGTTTGAACACTTTAGAGCAAAAGTGACAAAAAATACATACCCAAAAGAGGAAATTGAAGGCAAACATCAGGTACTTGATCAAACTCACACCTCCTCCTACCACTCCCATGGTGAAGTCGAAGAGTTTTTGGCGAGAACGAGAGGAAAAAAAGGACGAAGCACTACACTCGACCGACGCACAAGCAGCAACTCCAGCGGGCCAGAGCCTTTCCTTCCTTAACTTTAAAAGAAGGAGCGTGGGGGGGAACACCTAATCTGCCCTGGGCCTTTTCATTGACTTAACTCTCCTGTGAGTGGCTGATGGTGAAAGAGTGGGCGGGACCGGGAGAGGGATAGGAATATTTACAGGAAGTGCAAAATATATGTATTCATGTATGCATGTATGGGATGCCTGACCAATCCACCACAAAGGACCTTATTACATACAGTCAAATAGTTTAATATCGCGTTGGTCACCCCTTTGCAGAACACCTTGCACTCCTCTTTTGAAGTATTTTTCTGGTAACTTGTAGCTCCTTCATTCTGTAAAGCATTTTGAGAACAGGCGCTGATGTTGGTTGAGAAGGCCTTGCTCACAATCTCCACACTCAACCAGCTATGTCTTTATTTTCCACAAAGTTGGAAGCATTTTTCAAAATGCTTTCAAAATGTCTTGGAATACTGAAGCATTACGATTATTGCCCTTCACTGGAAGTAAGGTGCCTACATTCTAAACCCTGAAAAACAGGTGTCCCAATACTTTAATCTATATGTAGGCTATATATAAATGTACGTATGTATTCATTCATCAATTATTATTTATTTAATCAATCAAGCAACCATCAATGTTTTGCCAGACACAAACAACATGACTTTGCATTTTTCATAAATAACAACAGAATCAGATGCACATAAAAAATAACCAGAGACAAAACAAACAACTCAAACAGTTGCTATTAATATCACAGGGCTTAATGAAACCTTTTTCTTCAATATTTTCATGATTCTAAGGGCTTCTGCGTGAAAAAGAAAATCAAGACACCCTTCGGCCACCTGGCCTACACGCCCCTCCTCTGTGGACTTCCTTGTACTGGGCAAGGGACTGACTGGAAAAGACGACTCCTGTATGATGCTTCATGTAATAGATTTTAACATGACTCATGTATGATGCTTCAACAAGTCTGGTCTTGATACAAGAGCAACTCAAAGTCTTATTCCAGATTGTTCATTTGCATCAGAGTCATTTTCTGCAGAGGACTGACACAGATCAGGTTTTCTTGACTGTGAGAAAAGGTAACTCAAGACTGGACCTCTCTGTGGACTCCAAACAACAACACTGCCATTGTGCCCTGGGGGTGATGGCTTGTTCTTGCCTTTTTCTGCCCCCAACCAGCCACACACACTCTCACACACACATACAAAGGGTAGGATTTTGAAGACAGAAACTAACAGTTTCTGCTTCTGAAAGCCCTAACGGCTCCCGAAGTAAAACTGTTGACCGTTAGGCTTTAGGCTGCTGGTTCTGAAGTGCAAGTATTTGTATAGTCCTAATTCCACCCCAGAATTTCCCACATCAGATACAGGTCAGAGTGTTAACAACAACAATTTGAGATTCAGGCCTACATTTATAGAACACAGAGAGGAAGATGAGATTTTGGTTTGGTAAGATTGATATCTTTTTAATTTAGTCGTTTTAATCTTTCTACTGAAGTGCAGTAATTACTTTTAGAGACTCTGACCCCACACAATAACAAACATAAAACAGAAGGACTTCTTAGTCATTATTACAATTAATGAGCATGGAGAAAAACAAAAACACAGCTTGAAAGACTTCTTGCACAGCCGTTGCTAAAAAGACCAGCTAACAATGTTAAAGTGCTAAGTATAGGATGCTCTACTACAAGTTCATGTTATTTTTTTTGTCAGGCAATACTTTAAATGACAACTTTTGGCACTGAAGAAAGGACTAGAGGGGCTGTTTCTCATTTAAAATTCATAGAATTCACTCAAACAGACACTGACTCAAAATGCCTTTTAAATGCTTGAAATGTATTCATTTCACTTCTTGGAGCAGTTACAAAGAACGTGTTGACTGCAATGGTCTGGTTCAGCACCTTAAACTAATATTTGGCAGATGACAGACTTAATTGGGCCAAAGCTCCAAGAATTATGGTCCGTTATGAACGTAGGACCTCTACATTTTCACGATACACTTCATTTTGGTTTCTTTTTGGGAGAGATGGCTTTCTTTGTAACACAAGATACAGTACCTGTATGGCCCCAAATGAAATACATGTGTGAAGAACCTGTAAAAGTTAAAAAGGCTCTTCACATAATGTAAAGGTATTGGCTAAATTAAGGGATTTCCCCAAAAATCTTTAAATTAAGTGGGTGTTCTTTCAACGTGAATAAGGTTCTTCATACTCCATACATCTTATTCGCACCCCATTTGGTTCTATGTATTGAAAGCTTAGAGAACCAAAAAGGACGCTTATCATTTAAAAGAACGTTCTTGCACATTAGTGTTGTGGCCAAAACCCATCCTGAAGTAAAAGTATTGCTGTTTAGTGAAATCATGATGACTACATTTCCAAAAAAACTTCAGGAAGTACTTAAGTACTCAGTAACTAGAACAGTGGTAACAGTGGTGTTAATCTGTTAGGAGCTGTTCTCTCCAAAGTCAGAGATATGATCAATCAGTACAGAACTTTGTATATAATGCAAAAGACCTCTGTGGTAGAAGATGTGCTGTGGTATCTATAGCACCATTATGTTAGAAGCAGATCTAGTATGTCCTGTAAGTTGTTAGGTGGGTCCTCCATGGAATGGACAAGTTTATTCAGCACACTCTACAGGTGCTCAGCCAGGCTGAGAACAGAATTTAAAGTCCAAATCAACATCTTTCTTTGTCACGTAGCCGAGTGCATTATCCTGCTGAAAGAGCCCATTACCATTTGGAAATGTAGTGAACTTCCCATGAAGGAGTGAACTTGGTGTGCAACAGTGTTTAGGTGGTACACGTTGCATAACATCTACAGGCCCAAAGGTTTCTTACCCGAACATTGCCTAGAGCAGGGCTGTCACACTCTGGTCCTGGAGGGCTGGTGTCCTTCAGGGCCGGGAGGGCTGGTTCTTCTACTCAAACACATTCACTAAACCTGCCAATTAACTGGCCCTCCAAGACTGGAGTTCAACACCCGTGGCCTAGATCATCAGACTGCCTCTGCTGGCTTGCCTTTTTCCACTAGTGCACATAATGGTGCCATCTCCTACCCAGGTAAACTGTGACAAACATACACCTGGACGTCCACAAAATGTAAATAAAAATGTTTAAAAAAGGGTAATCTTCTTCCATTGCTCCATGGTCTATTACTGATACTTACATGCCCAATTAAGGCACTTTTAGAGGTGGACAGGAGTCGCCATGGGCACTCAAGTCTGTGGCTATGCAGCCCTCAAGTGATGTGATGTGCGTTCTGACACCTTTCTGTCAAAGACAGCATTAACTTTTACAGCATTTATTTTGCTACAGCAGCTCTGCTGTTGGATCAGTGACCCTTGGGCATCCTTCCATGAATCACTTTTGGCAGGTACTAACTACTGCACACCAAGTACACCCCAACATCCCAAACAGCAAAACCAAAATGAAAAACCAAAAGATTTAATGGGTAAGGCTTGACAAAAACACAAAAACAGTTTAAAGAATAAAAAATGGTTATGACATAGACAGCTTGGAACACAGTGAAATATTCATTAGTAAAAGTAAAGTGATCATTTGCCATTCATGAACACACCATTCCACAAACAACACAAAACTCTTCCTCTGCATGTAATATATTCACCAAGTGAAGCAGCACGCAGCCAGGATCACAGCACCCAGGAAGCAGTGTGTACTGTGGGTACAGTACCTTGCTCAAGGGTGCTGTGGTGCCATTAGCAGTCCTGGAATTTAAACATACAGCATTCTGATCACAGGGGCAACTCCCTTACCACCAGGCCAATGGAACAGTTGGATTTCACCTGCAAACTGGAAAAGGCCATTCTCTCCATGCAGCAAAACAAAGTAGGGAAACAAAGGCATTACATTTAACGGGAAATCCGTTGGTTATTCCAGTTTCTCTCTCAAATCCAAATCTCCAAAGCAGTCACATAACTACTGTTGTACTGGCCCCAGGGCATAAAAACTAAATGAGACCTCAGAATAAATATATTTAATGAATAAAAAGTTGAATTCTTTGCTCAATATTGATTTGTCTCAAACAAATAAATGTGATAAATAATTAATATATCAAGGTGCAGGTTGTGAAGAATCTTTTAACAGTGTTTGGATTAATTGTAACTAAGAGGAAGACATATGGACATGGCCAGTATCTATATGAGGGACCCAGTGGTGTGCCATAGGCCTCAGTGTGATTGGACTCCCCCTGTGTGTTTAAATCCCAGAGATCAGCTACTGACCTTAAACTGTAGGGTAATACAGAGAACAATTGATGGTACACGTAATTTTCTGTCAGGTTTTGGTACGATTCAGAAATTCCAAGCTCAGGGGCTTCAGTTAGTAACCCATCTAAAAGTAGCACAATGTGCAGTCTGTTTGCTTGAGTGACCGGAACTCACAGTGGAAAATGAAATGAAGAAATGAAGGTAAAGTTGCAAAATACAGAAAGATATGATTGTGTTATGAATAAAACAAAGGTTTTGACAACAATAATGACTGCTGACATTACTGCAAGAAAGAGGTGAACAGATTTCACCCACTTGTATTTGTTATTAACAACAAAAGATTCGTTTTTAGCACTCAGAAGAACAATGATAAAGAAAACATCATCACATGGAGTGACTTGTTTTAAAGTATTAAAGAAGACAAATAAATGGATTCTTAACCAAAGTGTCACTTCTCACTCAAATGGAGACTCAATATGTGAAGAATTGGAAAAGGAAATGTTATTCTAGGAACAACTGAAGGAAAAAGAGGAAGAGCACACCCAGCAGCAAGATGGATGGATAACAAAACAAAACACAAAATGAGATTCTCTGGAGACATCAGAAATGTGACTCTAAATGAGATTCAACATATTGGACACTGACAGGTTTGAATGTAGCTAGTCATGTTGAATATAAAACTGACTCGTTTTGAAGAGTGATGTAGCTGCCATGATTTGTTTACAAGCACTGTAGATCATGACCAAATCCAAATCCAAAAGAAATAAACTGGGTTAAAAATATTAGTCTGGAAAGGATTGTAAACTCATTCCTTGACATTACCAAACCACAACAGGAGAACCTTATAAACATTAATCTTCCCAGGCATAGTTGGCCTGCCAACATTTACTAAAGGGAGCAATAGTAAATCATCCAAGAAATCACCAAATCCAGGAGAACATCCAAGGCATAATGAGTGGCTTGTTAAAGTCTTGACATTGTAGAGATTCAGTGCTATAGAGATTCAGCGCTGGGGTCTCAAACAAACAGTTCATGCTTAAAAACATCCAGTGCAAAGAAGTTCAAAATCATTCACAGTAATGTGAAAGGCTGATACGCAATTAAGGGGAAGGTTATTTCCTGCTGCTAAAGATCATGCAGATCAGTTTTTAGGGCAATTACTTTTAAACAAAGCAATGTTTATGCCTTGTACGATATATCTCCTAGCAACAAACTTTAATTATGTAAAGTGACTAGTTTGTCATACATGAACGCACCACAGCACATAATGTCAACAGCACGAAATTCTTTCCCTGCATTTAACCCATTCAACAAGTGAAGCAGCGGGCAGCCAGGAACACAACTCACGGGTACCTCAGAGGTGCCACTAGCTGTCTTGGGATTCAAACCCAACTTTCTGATCGCAGGGGCAACTCCAGCAGGCCACCAGCTGCCCCATGAATATTAATGTAAGTTGTTTCCATCTTACTCCTAAGCTCATGAGTCTAAGAGGACTCTTAAATGAATAAAGGGATTAGCAAATAAATTAAGATCTCATTTCAAAAGTAGTGACTGAAAAAGAAACTTTACATAGAAACTTGATAGAAGCCTACTGTGTATTCTTTATTATTATATATTGTGAAAATACTTAAAATATAGATTCAAATGTCCCATAAAACTTGTATAAAGGTTTGACATTTGATTTCAAAATTTAGAATAGATTTTTTGAATGACAGTGTATAGTGGAAGTAACAGTTTTCAGACTATCCAGTGCATTTAGACTCACCCAGATGATGAAGTTGAAGATGAAGAGAAGATATTTGATGCACAGCTCTCCACTGGTCAGCGCTGCCATGATGAATGATGCTGAAACTGCAGCCCAAACAGAATGAACAGGACTTTCAGCTCCTTCAGATTTTACAGATCCTTCAGAGTTTACACATCCAAAAGCTCCTGAGAGGAAGATGCAGATGGCAGTGCTGCTCGATGCTCTTCGCTTATTCCCTGCTGCTCAGTGCTGCTCCTCCTCTGGGCTGGGTGAATAACTGTTTACTCCCACCACAGTCTAGAAAGAGGGGCCCAGAGACTCTGAGACTCTGAGAGTGGGCACTACCGTTAATTAGTGAGATATTATTAGTGATTATTAGTGATGCCCTTCTAAGCCCTCACCCTTTGGTGCTGTCTTTGACAAGCAATTGGAATTTGCCATGAGTTTGATGGCTTTGTCCTGTAATAGCCTCTGTATAGCCCCTATAATGTTCCTCTCTGTAGCAAGGGGTTCCATTTGTTTTAATATTTAGAAAATATCCAAACAAGCTTTTTGAAGAGTATTTTCACATCACAACATCAAACTATCACTGTTTAAAAATAAGAATATTTTGTCATGAGTTTATTAATTCTGTATCAGGTTGTGGGGTGTGTGTTTCTGTGTGTTTGCATGTGCGCATGTTTTGGGGAGGGAGTGTTAGGGAGGTGGTGTTAAAGAAACACTTTTTTCATGTTTTGACATGCTGCCATATTCCCATTGATTTCTATTTGTTTGGAATCATAGATATGTGTTTCCATTGCATGCTACAGGCGAAGAAATTAAATTGGAAAATACTGGGGCATTCCTTCCCCTTGACCCTTAGCCACAAAACTAAAGACAGCTGCTCATGAAATGATCCCATGATTGCAGGATGCACACACTGGCCTAGAGCCAAGACACACAAACACACCACTGGAACTACAACTCCACCCAAAACAACACCACCACACCAACACGTCCTTCGAAACCAGGGGTTAAATCTTCCGTTATGAAATTTGTGGCCTTTATGTAGATGCT
>JBBPDH010011494.1:0-11195 GCA_037974565.1 Clupeocharax schoutedeni
TACAGCAGATCCTGATGGCTATTGGATACAACTGATCTGAGACTGTACAGTGCTGACAATGAATCACTTCCAATTAAAAATGTACAAATTTTTTTCCCCCTTAAAAACTATCGGTTAATTAATCAGTTATCGGCAAGTACAGACCAACCTAGTTATCGGTATCGGTAAAATTCAATATCGGTCCACCTCTACTAGCCATATATTACCAATTGCAATGAAAAGCGTCAGATGCAGTGGTCTACATCACACCAACACTGGACTCTAGAGCAGTAGAGGCGCATTCTCTGGAGTGATGAATCACACTTCTCCACACTTCTTAGCGGTGGCCTTAAGAACGGTACTTGTCTGACTGCATTGTGCCAAGTGTGAAGTTTGGTGGAGGGGTGTGGGGATTATGGTGTGGGGTTGTTTTTCAGGAGCTGGGCTTGTCCCCTTAGTTCCAGTGAAATGAATTCTGAATGCTTCAGCATACCAAGAGATTTTGGACAATTCCATGCTCCCAGCTTTGTGGAAACAGTTTGGGGAGTTTGGGGATGGCTACTTCCTGCTCCAACAAGACCGTGCATCAGTGCACAAAGCATGGTCCGCAAAGACATGGATGAGTGAGTTTGGTGTGGAAGGACTTGACTGAGTCCTGACCTCAACCCGACAGAACACCCTTGGGGTGAATCTCACAAATGTGCTTCTGGAAGAATGATCAGAATGTGTGTAAAAGCAGGTGAGTGAACACCTTTGGTAATATAGTGTATATCAAGCAGCCTTCATTAGGAGGGGTTTATACTTCAGTATGACATTTATAAAATACACAGTCATATATTAAACTATGAACACCCACAATAAAATTAAGCTTTTCACCAAGTGAAAATACATAAACATCTTCTACGTAGGATACATTTAAACAGAATAATACATAAAGTAATGCATGAGGAATGACATATATATACATGACATACATGTATTTGACCTACATGTGTTATACATACATGTAGTATAACGTCTAGCCTAAAATCGTAAGTGTTAAATAGCATGATATTAGGCTGACAGCAAACTTAAAAACTTAACTGTTGTTGCAATTTTCAAATCTATTAAAGTGTTTACAGTTCAGAAGGCACCACAACTTGTAATGGAATAACTCCAACCACAGGAATTCTGGGTAAATATATAAAACAACTATAAAGCTTGATTTTGGTCTTTTAGTCTCTGGGTCATTCTACAGAATTAAATATGTCCCCAGTCAGTTACTTTGAATTTTGAGTTTGATAGGCATTTAGAATAAGTATCCCTGTGGCTACAGCTCCAACAGACGTGGCTCCCACCGCGGCCCCAGTTCCTGCACAGGGGTCGCCTTTTAATCCACACTGGATAGGTCCTGGGCCCCCTGGTGCTCCAGAGGCGCACCATTGGCTGCGGGATAACAGCGAGGTCCCGCCAGAGACACAGGATTTTTTGGGGAGGCCAAGAGGAGCTCCCCCTCACTGAAGAACACATCACTGAAGATGTGTTAAGGTCGTACCACAAGGTGTATCTGAGTACTGGTCATATGTTTGATTGATGTGTCCATTACTGCACATGAACAATATAGCAAAAAATTAGTGCATCCCTAGTTTAGTCTAGCTGATTGGCTTGTGTAATATAGTCAAGGTTGTGTGCATACCTACTCAAAAAATGTAATTTTCACCTGAGTGGGTTTTGTTTCTTGAGTGGTGGGTCAAAATTTGCAAGACCATGTTTACTCAAGTACTGCAACATGACCTTGTGCTTGAAATGTCTGTATATCTATAAATGCTCCACTGCTGCACTGGGGCTAACTTGTAAAATGGGACTATAGAAATGTTTTTGTCCTAAATATGAATAATATTGTTTACCAATACATTTAGCAAAGACCTATTGCAGCTTTAGAAAGAATGGGCCCAATCCTAGATAAGGCAATACTGCACAAGTGCATCAATACAAATAAAAATCTCCAAAACTATCCCTGCTTGTTAGAGTCATTATGTCATCCATACACATGCTAGAACAATTAATCTGGTTAAGTGGTGTATGCTGAATTTGCTGGCAAAAAAGGAAGTACCTTCTACTATGGATCAAGTGCTATCTGCTCCTGAAGTATGGACAAAGCAGCCCGGTTTAGTTCACATGGATAACAGCACAGTGAAGTGTGACCCAATAACATACCAGTGAACCATGATCTGACTGTACTGACCCACTTTATCAATGGACCACTCTCTCTTTATTGTCCCCTTTTCCCCTTTCTATTTCTCACATATTCTCCCTGGATTTATACAGCTTTCCTTCCTTTACAATGTTAAAGAATAATACTACTATACATAGTACTACAAAGCTAGGCTTCACCACGTTTGCACAAGGCAGAATAGAATTTAAATGAATAAACTTTTTCTTTACTGTACCTAACAATGGGATAATTGAATTGTGCATGACACCATTACCATGCCAGAATCATCACACTAGCCTGAGATAATTGCTTTGCAAATAATTGCTAAGTAAATAGATCAGATACACTTTCAATGTTCCAGCCTTTAGTGTATACCTTCTCAGAAGAGCTGTAACATATGACAAAGAATTAAAACATTTAATTTTGGAAGAAACTTTAGATGAGCAGGTGGCAGTAAACCTTTATGCATAATGTATAACATCATGTCACACAGTGTCAGAAACTACATAAGAAATTATTTTAAATGACTTGACACAGTTTAAGACTCATTCAGCATTCAGCTTACATGATGCTAATTGGACATAGGTCATTCTTTCTATTAGCCTTGCAACTCCAGTTCAAAAGTAAAATCGCAAACCACCTTAGGGTAAGGAGAAAACTGAACATTTCTAAACAAAACATACTAAAATACTTACCACACTCTTTGGCTGCTCTGATGCACAATTCCTCTGCAGCATAATCTCCAGGTGGGAAAGTGAGTGGGGGACAGTCACTAGGGTACTGGCTGTGGTAGTACAGATGAACCTGCAGGGCGGCGCTGGAGGCTACTTTGAGTGGCAGGACGTCCCCATTCTCATGAGGTGAATTGGAACACGGTGTTGTTTCCATGGTGAGAAAAGTGGTCCAGGCCATGTGTGGTCACGTTGTATTACCCACCTGTAGAGCAAGGAAGTGGGTTACTCATTTTTTTGGAAAATTAACCTAATGTAAATTCACTACAGCAAAGAACTGTAAAGCATTGGCAAACATTAGGACACTATTAAAGAAATGAACATCGCACAAATAATCAATTGCATTTACATCACTGTATGAACAGGGTTCTTTCTGCACTCCAAACATCGTCACAAAATAAGTGAAGAAAACAATATGTTCACATCTACTAAAAACGCAGCCTAAATGTCAATGTATCTTTTCTGAGTAATGTATTCATAATCAGTTACACCATGCTTTTGTTAATGCCGACAGCATCAGTGTTACCATGATCAATTAGCACTGATTGTGCAATAAATAAAAAACATGGCTCTGAAGTGGCTGAGACTCCGTAGCACCTGTGACTTGTCTCCACTTATACAGAAGTAACTCACTTCAGCAGAGGTACAGTCGTTTCACACCACAGACAGACTGTTTGAATAATGACACAAATGTTTCCTCTGGCAAACAGTAATAGAATCTGTCATGAACTGTACTACTAAGTAGCTATCATATTTAATATCAATATTTCCAACTAATTTTTTCTCTCTCAGTTTTGGAGTGGTTGTAAGTTAATCATTATTTTAGTTCATTTATGTTCATTCAACAGTCAGCAGCCAAATCTTACAGCTTAAAAGCAAAACGAACTTTAAACTATTGACAATTCTGATTTCACCTCAGCAAATTATGACAATTGATGCTTGTTGCAATAAACCTTTATAAATGCTTACATAGGTTTATATCAGTTGTCTTGAAAGGTGCACATGGGAGTCTTGTTGATTTATCAATGCAGTTTTCAGTAAAGGTTTCACAGATTATTGCACTACTGTTATCATGAGGTTCAATTAAGAAATCATCAGGTTCACATGCCTGTGCAGTGGTACCTTGGCTTATAAGTTTAATTTGTTCTGTGAAAGAAATCATAACTCAAATTACTCGTATGTCAAATTAATTTTTTGCCTTTAATCCATTCTGGACCTCCAAAAAAACAAAAAACGACATTTTTGTTTTTAAATAAGAAAAATATGCTTTTATACAACAAATATTATATTAAAACACAATACAATAGAATGTACTGCAAAAAAACTGTTTTTATTAAGTATAATGTACAGTATTTGCAGGTTCTCTTTTTAAAATTCTCAAACCAGCCCAACTGGCTTTAACCGGCAGCCCAATGCCTCGTTGGCCAAAGTGCCTAGGTTTGCTGCAGAAAATCGGCATAAAAGTCTTCTCGCAGATTATCAGCTCCTGCGAGTCCGCTGTATAGAAAATATTTGGATTCGCCAAGATGACGTGCACATTGGTCATGATTTACTAGCTTATTTCTTTAATTAAATGCACATCATCTGCTTATTGGGTGGAGGTAGCTCAGTGGGTAGGATACTTGCCTCCAGATCAAGAGATCATGGGTTCGAATCCTACCCTCAGCACCACCAGTGGGTCCTTGAGCAAGACCCTTAACCCCAAGTTGCTCCATGGAGACAGCCCCCTGTAGTTAGAGAATGAAAGTCGCTTTGGATAAAAGCATCTGATAAATGCCATAAAATGTAAATGTAAATATTCTCAGCACGGTCCTTCGCACTCAATTTATTTGGACATAAAAGCTTGTAACATGAATTTTAGCTCTCAAATCAAAACAAAAATCATCCAAGAGACGGCTCGTATCTCAAAAAACTCATAAGTTGGGACACACGTAAGTCAAGGTACCGCTGTGCTTATATATACACCGCAACCCCCGCTTTTTTATCTGGTTCAGCAGTAGCGGCTTTGGTCTATCACAGATCCCTCTGAGAACTGAAATAATAATTGTAGCAGCAGAAGTTTATTCTGTTCAGGTGTCTGATTGCCTTGCTAACTGCCATGCCAAACATAAACAATATATATAACAATATATATATAATATATAAATAAATAAATATTATGTGTAAGCATATTCATGATGGGCATGGCAGTATTTAGTAAACAAAACTGCCTGAAAACAGATGGTGTCCTGGGTCTGTCATTGCAGGCTCATGTCAATGAGCCGTGAAGGTCAAGACCAAACCATCCTTTGGCCATAATGCTCTCTTGATGGATCCACACACACACACACAAAAAATGCTTTTTAAGCAACAAAATAAACTTCTAGAAACATAAATGGTTAAAAGGTCTGTGAGATTAATCACATTATAAATAAAGAAAAGGCTACAAAGAAAATATTTTAATGTGCCAAAGGGTGTTCATCATCTTCAGATAAAAAGGTTTTTGTAACAAAGGACTGCCCCTGAGGAGACTAAACTAAGATCAGGATAGACCAATAAAAAAACAACAGGACATCAGCAGCTTCTAGGAAAGGAAGTCCCAATGTCTTCAAAGCCAGTTTCCGTTTCACAGCAGGGACAAAAATAGGTTACTGCAGTTACCAGAAAAAGGTCATACTGCTGACCATAAGAGAAAACAACCCCAATGCGTAGGACTTATTTTGTTAACGCATTACTTACTTAACGCCGAACATTATTTTATCGTGCGTTAACGCAGGGTTTTTATTTATCCTTATATTTTTAAAGTTCTGTCCTTTACTGGGCTGGTTATTGCAGGGGTACGGCTTCCCATTACTTTTGTCCATATTATATGGACAAAAGTATTTGGGATGCCTAACCATTACACCAACAGGAAATTTAATGACACTGCATTCAGATACATAGACTTTCATATGGATTTCCCCAGGCTCTGGAATCTGGGAGAAACTAGTTTTTCTGTAACAAACTGAATAAAACATCGAATGCCCTACAGTGGCATAAAAGTTTTAATTGTTGCCTAGCATTTGTTTACAAATTATATGTACAGAAACAAGCAGAATACTGGTTTAGGACCAAATGTTGCCATTCTAAAGAAAACATCCACAGACCATGCTTTCCTCTGCTTAGGTCAGGGTCTTCAATAGGTTCCTAAGCACATCTAGCTGACATGGGAATATATTAACTGTTTTATTTGAAAGCCTTCAAACAGAACCTCTGAACTACAATGAAGCCTCCTTAAAATATATAATCAACATCAGCAGATTGCTTTAATCACATCATGTTGAGCAGTGGCAATGACTTTTTATGGTGCTGGTTTGTTTGCCACAAGTGGTCCATTTAATTACTTCAGTGTGGTCTTCAAAAATTTTAACTATCAGCAGTAAACATTAAACCTCCGGACAGATGAAGTGATCAACACTGACAATTTCATTACAGTGGCCCCTGTCAAGGTGTGGGATTCAGGCATCAAGAGAAGCTTATGCAATAGAATAAGTGAAAATAGGCATGTGTAAGAATTAATTGATAAACAAGTGCAAAACTGTGATGTCTAGACAAATGGTTAGAAGTATCTACCAGAATACTCCGGAAATGCTCACAAAAACGATAAATATGTTCAATGTACATGCGTCAATAAACACTAATACTGCCCTGATCTTCATACATATCACTGGCCTTTATTCAAACAGCCAAACAGTTGGTGAGATCAGGTTGTGACAAGAGTGACTTTGACAAGAGCCAGATTCTGAAGTGTAGACAAATAGGTCCAAGCATCTCCAAAATAACAGTTCTTGTGAGATGTTCCTGATATGCTGTGGTCAGTACTTAGCGAAGGTGGTCCAAGGAAGCAAAAAACAGTTAACCAGTGACGGACTCATGGCCATTAAAAAACTTCACAGATGAAAGTGGTAAGTAAAGGCTAGTAGACTGAAGATCAACTGTAGCACAAACTGGCTGAAAAGTTAATGGTGGCTCTGAAAGAAAGTTCTCAGAACAGTGCATAACAGTTTAATGCTATTAAAATAAAAAAACAGTAACAAAGTTAATCCATCTTACACATTTGTCCTTGTGGACTATAAAGCTGAATCATTCTTTTGGCTTTCTTAGCTAGTGGGGTTGCTATCATCAACCAAACCTTTTTGCACATTTGCCCAGGAGGGTCTGGAAGTGTCTTAAAAATTACATGAGAAGTTGGACTTTGTGTACCCAATACAGTAATTCCACATATGTATATGGGTATATGTAATATATCGCCCAGCTCTAACCACTGTCACATCCCTGACCTTATCTCAGGGTCTCTCATTTACTGTCATTCATAGAAACCACCATAAGTCATCACAATTAAACATCTGGAGGCAGTAAACTAGGAAGGGTGGGGCTTACACTATACTCACTCCAAGGACTAAATGAAATATGTTTATACAAAGATCACAGACATCATAATTTTGGTTGTGGGTTTTATTTTGCCAGAAGACAGAAAAGCAGGATTTTAAAATATTTTCTTTGAGAATTATTATAAATCTGAACCAAATCAGCCTTTATACTATAGAATAGAAGTATTAAAAGTGTAAAATAGAATAAAAGTGAAAAGTATTTTTAACACATAAAATATTGATCAAATCGATCTAAGTATTATGATCTCTGTTGAATATTCAGAATTCATACATCATTACATGAAATGGATAAAGTTAACTGCAACTATGACCATCCATGTATTTTTGCATGTAATACTTAGTGTCAGAAACCACATGAGAATCCCTTTTCACATAATAAGTCAAATAAGGGGTTTTACATGATGTGTGGATGAAACCCCTTTAAATTTTCTTACAAGGCCTACTTCTTTAATAAAACACAGAATATAAAATTCTGAATATAAGCATTTGCCCACACTTTCTGTCCTGGTTTATTACTATAATTAAAAAAAAACACACACGTTTGTGTTTGTGTGTGTGTGTGTGTGTGTGTGTGTGTGTGTGAGTGTGAGAGAGAGAGAGAGAGAGAGAGTGTGAAAATGAGAATTATATATTAGCATTATTGTATTCTGCATGTAAAACTGTGGATTCTAAAATGGCTGTAGGTGTGAGTGTGAGAGTCCGTGGCGCTTCACCCAGGGTGAGTCCCCTGCCCCCTGCACCTATTGACGCGAGAACAGGTTCTGGGTACCCGTGACCCTAGTGAGAATTAATTTTTCGAGTGAGTAGTCTGTATTTAAATCAAAGTCGCTTACTCAAACTACACAAAGTCACACTTTTTTTCTCCTCCCTGTCGCACTTGACAGCTGTGATAAATCTGGACTACCTGTTCTCTGTACAGCAGAAACTGAAACAAACCACATCTGCCTTCAGAACAAAGATCTACCTGAAAACTCACAAACACAGTAAATATCTGCAATGTGTGCATAACAATCAAGACTAAAACTGCCCTGATCTTCTTTCATATATTGGGCCTTTATTCAAAAAGGACTTTCAAACAGACATTCACCAGTCAGCCAACATTAAAAGCACTTGAATATCTTATTACAATGTTACCTGTCATGGAGTGAAATATATTAGGCAGCGAAGGTGATGGAAAAAGTTTTTTAAAAATCCTGATTCTGATGTCTAGATGACTGTGGTATGATCATCTCCAAAACAGCAGGTCTTGCCTGGTGTTCCTGGCATCCACACAAAATGTGGTCAAAGGAGGGATTACTTTTGAACCAGTGATAGGGTATCCAAGGCTCACTGATGCGTGTAGAGTGAAGTTCTGACAGAATGGTGTCAGAACACACAGTTTATCACAGTTTGCTGTGTATGGACCTACAGAGCTGCAGGCCATTCAGAGTACCCATGCTATCTCCTGTCTACCACAGAACGTACCTACATTGGGCACACGAGTATCAGAGCTGATCTGTTGAAACATGATTTCTTTTAAATAATGAGGTTGGCCGTGTGTGTGTGTGTGTGTGTCAAGATGCACTATGCGATGAGGGCAAGGAGGGAGAGACAGTTTGATTTTCCTGGCACTGCAACAAATGGTCAGGAATGTTTAGGAACAAGACTTCATGGTGTTGACTCTAACATCTATATTCCTCAGATCTCAAACTACCAGATGTGCTGGCAGCACAAGGGGACTCTGTACAACATTAGGCAGGTGATGTTAATGTTATGTAGTGTAAACTGCAAAAGAAAGAGTGAGAGTGAGTGAGTGAGTGAGTGAGAGAGAGAGAGCAAGAGAGAAGATCACATTGAAACCGTGATTGCGGAAACTTGGCAACAAGCCAAACAAGTGGGTAGCGGTGGAAAGTACCACATCACATGCAGTTACTTAGTGTACTCAAATCATTTTTCTGGTTTTAACTACTGTACTATAGCAGTTATTACTAATTTTCAAAAGTCGTTACTTTAGGTAGTTTACTAATAATAGAGTATAACATATTATTGTGACTAGTTTATTAACTATTACTTATATAGAAAGTTGTTTACTTCATAGAACTAGTTGCTTACTGATTCTAACAATGAGCAACAACCAGTGGCTTACATCCAACTTAATGTAGTACTAAGTAGGACTACTATTAATAAGAATACAATTAGTGTACTTACGCAGTCATTCCTTAAATAACCATGGCATAAGAAGTTTACTAGTAGGTGCACTAATTATCAGTGTACTTAAGTGGAAATATAATAGGTAAACTACTATGTATGTATTTTACCAAAAAACTACAAAAAGGTTATTTTGGACAGTACATTATATTTAAGTGAATTCTAACAGTTATTCAAAGTCTAACTAAGAAACCAAGACAAAGGACAGGACAGAAGAGAAAACAGAACAGAAAAAAAAACAGAACAGAAACAGAAAGAAAAAAAGAGACAGAAACAGAAAGAACAGAAAGACACAGCAATAAAGAAAATGTCTAGTTCTTTCTTGCCCTTCAGCATGAGATAATAAATGTGATTTGCGGGGTTTTATTTTTGTTGTTTTGTTTTAATTGCAAGGCCCGTGCACATACACAGTAAATCAGATGGATGGGGCAGTTCAAAGTGAAGAACCAGTTTGTGCCCAGAAATTTCCATTCACAGCAAAGAGATTTTGCATGCATCACCTCAGCTTGCCTGTGGTTAAACCTGTGCACTTCTGAACAGATAGAAAGAAAAAGAAACACATGCATACAGGCTTTCAAAAAAATACGCTTCAAACAGCTTAAACAAACACGCAAACATGACCAACAATGAACAGCATCAGTAAATGGCAATGAAAGATTAAAGAGACAGTTCAGACGAAAAAGTAAATATTGTTCACAAGAAGAAAGTGAAAGGTAACTAAAGTAATATCAAATTAAAAAACATTTTTTAAATATAAATGTTAACTATTCTTAACACTTTAAAAGTCGACAATCTTTCATTAAATTAAATGATAATGTTGTAATGAATGAGAAAACCTGAAGAATAAGGTACGAAGAACTCCGTGGGCGATTTTAACAAGTTAAAGGGAGTAAATAAGTGTCTGAATGGTTCAGTGGGAGATTAGATGAGATAAAATAGGTGAATAAACCCTATGATTAAACCATATTGTTATTCCGAGTATTTACTTGGACAGATACTTTGCCCATTTTTTATGTAATAATGTATAAATCCTGAACAGTAACGCATTAACCAAATACAATTCTTTCTCAAATGCCTTAAAACCCACCACCAAGGCCATCATTCGGCTAAAACCTACCACAAGTGTTTACAGTGCAGGGCAAACCCACTCAAATGCAAGTCATAAAACTCACATGCCTGAAATCTCATAAAATAATAATTTACCCCCACAGAGGTGCTGCAGATCCTCCTCCTCCTGATCAGCAGCATCAAACAGCTAAAACTAACGGCGCTGAGTTCAACACGTTTTAAATAAAACCACGGAACCAATAATTACTAATAACTTGCTACATTTACACAAATGTAATGCCTGGAATATCTCTAGTCCGTCTCTTGGTGGAGACTGAAGGATGACTGGGGTTTTCCCTTCAGTTTTTGAGTTATACAATTAAAAAGCAGAAGAAACCCTCTAGAAACGCCCCCTTCTGCAGTTACGTCACATTCTGTCACTGCACTTCAGTTGGTCACCCTGTGGCTTCTGTGGTGTGACTGCAGAACTGGTTAAACAGGATGAGAAAAACTAGAGTTGCATGTGTGTATGTGTGTGTGTGTATGTGTGTGTGTGTGTGTGTGTGTGTGTGTGTGTGTGTGTGTATATATAGATGATCTATACATGCAAAAACCCTCCTGTTCAAGAAAAGAAACATCTCGATACCA
>JBBPDH010011511.1:0-11195 GCA_037974565.1 Clupeocharax schoutedeni
TTGCATTAATTCTGCTTTTGGCGCTTACATGTAAAAGTAATAAAATCGATTTTCATAAAAACAAATCGTCCTGAACTTTAAATACAAATGAATCAATACAACAGCCCAGCACCAAGTGAGTTAATTATGTTAAATGTAGCAGCAGCATCAGATCCATTCAGCCAAAGTTGCAGGTCTGATGGCTATTTGTGAACAGCTGCTCATTTGTTCTAGCACACACTGACCCCCTGAACTGCCACAGAAATGCAAAACAGGGTCAACTGGTGTGCAGCAATTCATTATGCTGACTAACAGCCCAGTAAAAAGACGTAAACATGAAGATTACTAAAGGCTTGGGGCAGAGGTGCTCAGATAATTTTGGGGTAGAAAAAAAAAAAGTGGATGGACAATCTTGCATCTGAGGTAAAGGCTGATAACAGTGTTCAGAATATGGACCTTTGAAAATGAGATATTTGATGAGAAAAATAAGCAAACATTAACATCCGGGGCCACTGAGGCTAGTTGGCGAGTTGTTAGCGAGAGTCTTACCAGAATAAGGATTGCTGGTCAAACTGCCCTCCCTGCCAGTCAGTGCTGTTGTTGGGGTAGCAAATGGGATGCTATAGTAATCCTACAAACAGTAATACTTGATTATTAGACAACTCAGCAGAAATGTCAGAGTTGTGATACATAAACTATATGTAACACTTTAATAAAATACATAATGTCTCAATAATATTATAATTTCATAACATTGCACTGTACTAGCCATATATAAACACTGCTTTTGTTATCTTCAATGAAACATGTCATTGGTCAATATATTACAGTGTGTTAAAACATCACACTACTTAGTCTTATCACATCTAGTATTGTAAAAATATTTAAAAATATAAACACCACAGAATATGTGGAACACAGCTGTATTGAGGCTGTATTGGGTTGCTCTTACCAGTGGTATCCTTGTCTGGAGCATCTGGAGGTCATCGTAGCCATAAACTTGTGGCTAAAACAGACAATTTGCAATGTTAAAAATAACATTTCCTATAATAAAAGGCAGTTAATTACACCTTAATTTAAAAAATATAATGCTTCTTGTTGTCTGAAGCACATTTTATTAAGATACATGTAAAAATAAAAGCTAAATGACAAACAAGACACCGCCCATATTGTTGACACCTCTCCCTGCACTGCCTACAGCAATGGGACCAGTGCTTACAAGGCACTGGCCAAGAGTACACCTGATCAGAAAGGCATACACACCCCCAATCAACCACAGAGCCACAAAGCAAGATGATTTCAATCTAACCAAGTGTGTAAAAATGCTAATCTTAGGTTACAGTTCATATAAGAGCAGCATAAAAACAGGTAATAAATGTGCTCTCTACAACACTTGCGTTAAACAAAAAGAAGCTAAAATCTCACCGGGTAGGCATGAAGTAAGCCAGGAGCCATGATGTATGGGTTAGGAAGCAGAGGAGGCACTCCGGGTGGCAGGTTTGGAGGTGCTTTCCCTAGAGGAAATGACAGGGTGATATTAATACTGCTCTACATGAATGCAAGGAAATATCTTCCAACATGTACAATTAGGTGTAAATATACATTTTTCATATTTTTATATTTAACTCCACTACAGGGCAGCTAAAAGCAATCCCACAAATATAAGCAAGGAGGTCACTAACATCTACCAAGTGCTATTCTTACCTGATGCAGTGCCGCGAGATGAGGTGGCTGAAGGTGCGGCAGTAGCAGAGGGCACTGAGGTTGATGAAGCAGCTGTGGGGGGCACTATGGAAGCCACCCCACCAGTGCTGTTGAGGCCCATTGTCAGACTACTGACTGGTCCCAGAGTAGATTGGGCAGAGGCAGCGCTGACTGAGGAAGATGAAGGAGGAACAGGTGCGCTGTGAGAGATAGGGTTGGCAGAAGAAGAGGACGAGGCAGAAGAAGGAGCAACAGATGAGGGAGCCACTGCAGACACGGAGGAGAAGGAGGAGTGCAGGCTGGAATCTCCATCCACACTCGAGTGCTAAACGAAGTAATGGAAACAGAGGGATAAAAGCAGACAGAAACAAAAGTACATTTTATAAAAAATGATTAAATGCACACGAGGAATAAAGAAGCAAGGAATGGAAGGTGGGGCGAGAAGAAAACACCACCACTTTGGCTCTGCTCAATTAAGTACACATAAACTAGAAAATCCCTGCTAACTTCATTCAAAGCAGAAGAAGTGAGAGAAAGACTTACAAGCAGACTTGTGTTGGATGATCGGCTTGAGGAGGAAGCCAAACTGTTCTGTTGTGTAGGAAGGGAACTGAAAGAGGTAGAACGTAAAACTTTTTTCTCTGACTTGCACACAAATGTTAAATAAATTTAAAATAAGATCTTACTTGTTGTGTTGTTGAGCAATTGAGTTAGAGGAGGTGTCCTCATGTACAAGAGCAGCAAGGGGTGTCTGATGTGATGTGGACAGCAGAGAAGCAGGGGTTGACGATGGGTCTGTTAACGCGGCCATATTTGATACAGTGGAAGGGACGATTGGATCAGATGTTGGCTTTGTGGACACTACAGAGCCTGCTGCAGCTGGGCACAGAACGGTTAAGAGGCAGTTTTATTTATTTAAATAAACATTACACATAACTTTATTGCGTGTGTGTGTATATATATATATATATATATAGATATAGACTTACTTTCCAGAGATTGTGTTGTCTGTATTGAACTGAACCCATTCTGTAAATAAAAACAAATTAAATAAATAAATACCTAGCCTTAATTATCAAATATACCAAATAGTACCAACTAATTCATGACCATCAGGGCTTACCTTTGGCTGCAAGTCTTTTTGTGGGGAGGATGACACAGAAGGGGGATAGTGCCGTGTCTGGCTTGTTCTCTGTTCATACAGTTCCATCTGAGTGGGGTTGGACAGGGTTGGGGCCTGCTCACTACAAGAGAGTAATGAGGATATGCTGTAGTGTACACATTAAATCTTTTGCATCAGGTATGTCAGAAGCTTAATCAACTATATAAAAAAAATAAAATAAAACATATACACAAACTGTGAAACCTGTTAGCACAGAGGCTGTTCTGAGATGGGTTTCCTGGAGTGGTGGTAGTGACTGCTGCTGTGGTGTCATACTCCGAGAGGACAGGTTCGGAGCCAAACTGTAAGGCGCCAAACTGCAAGTTGAGTCCGGATATATCTGCTGAACCTGGCATCTCCACTGCTAAAGCAGGAATCTGTCATTATAGAGAACATTTAAGTGTAAGTGATGAAAACCAAAAATTTGGTCACAAAGTCAAGAGAGTTCGGTTCCAAAATACTGGCCTTTAAAGAATATCATGATAACTGGGGCCCAGATGTTCTAATAAAGATTTGGATACCCTGACTTTCTTCCACCATGCATACAAAAACAGCAAGGTGTGTCCTACTAAGAACAATTACAGAAGGTTATACGATTATGCATAACAAACAAAATGACTAACCTTTGTGGCGATTGAGGTTCTCTTCTTCTGCTGTTTTAGCTTATGCTGCTGTAGGGGAAGAGGACTAGAGGCCTGGGGCTCAGCAGGTCCTGGAGACATCTGCTGGCTTTGGCCAGCAACTGAAGATTTCGGGAGAGGAGCAGACACACTCTGGGCCAAAGAAGCAGAGGGGGTGGACTGAGAAGGTAGGGAGGAGGCAGTCGATGGAGGTGGGGCTTTGTCCTGCAGGAAGGCATCGATCATAGAGGAGGCAGTGGAGGTTGGTTGGTAGGGCTGCCGCTTAGTAAAGGGACTGTGTACCAGGGGATCGGTCTGAGGTTTCATTTCTAGAGAGGAAAAATTGATGATTTTAATTCAAGATAATAGATGAAAGCAAATGCTTTTAAGCTATAAGTACAAATACTCAGACTTCCACTATTAATAAGTTATTTAAATTATGAGAATTTTGCAAATGGGAAAAAACAATTCCAAAAGTTCTGCTATTCTTGTTTCTCAGTTTAGGATAATTTCAGCATTTCTTCCAAAATGGTTTGTACCATGGAGGTACAGTGCGGTTACAGAATCACGACTTTACTCTTAAGGGTTTCTCTCATCTATTAGCTTTCCTACCATATTGCCCCAGTGTAGCAGGGCTGGTGTCCCACGTAGACGGGCCTGTGTTGGGAGGTCCGCTCTGAGAGTGCTGGGCCGCCAGCTGAGCCAGAGCTTGGGCCGTCTTAAATTGTTCCAGAAACTGCGAACCACTGGTGGAGTTGCCACTACTGCCTTTTGTGTCTCCAACCTCGCCAAAACCCTTACTGAGCATGCTCACCTGAAGAGACAAATTCTGAATCTTAAGTTTTACAGGTAATAAAAAATAGTATTTACTTCAGAGTCTGTAAAAGCTACATTTGAAAGGGTTTGTCCAAGCTAATCTGTTTTGGTTATTCCTTTATTACTGTAAATATAGTATCACTTTCAAATTACCTACAGTTGGCCTGATAGAAAGTTACTGCTTTAATCAGTTTTAAAATTCCCCTCACCATACTGTGCTGACTGTAGGAGGTGTTGGAGGAGGGCTGGGACAATGGTACAGGCTGTTTGGAGATGTTGAAGACCAGAGACTGAGACAGAGAAGTGGGCTGAGGGGCCTCCAGTGGAGTTGGCTCCGTCTCAGAAGAGGAGGTAGGGGGTGTCTTGCCCAGTAACACAGCCAAATCAATCCTGTGATGGAGTTGGTAAAAGACACAAGGTCAACTATGCATCATTTATCAATCAGAGGACTAATATGTCATGATATTTAATACAATGGTATGATGCCATTAAACTGTTACACCTTAAAGATTTGAAAATGTTTTTTGCTGAACACCATAAAATGTAAATAAAAACAGTGCAAACCACGTAAACCCTATATTAAATGAAACAAGAAGAAACAAGACATCAAATGCTAAAACTGAGAATTTTTTGTGTATATGGTCATTTTGAAATTGTTCCCAGCAACAAGAAAACTTGGGAAAAGAGAATGTTTACCATTGTGTTCCATCACTTCTTTAAACTTTTGGGTTTGGAAAATATTCATGCTGTTTTGCTAAAATCATATTCTTTCCTGAAAAAGATGTTGCCTGGAAGGCAAGTACTATTGCGCCAAAGCTGGAATATATAGTTCAGTATAAATCTGCGTTCCTACATGTGCAAGCTGCACATGCCATGTTCTCTGATACCATCTCAGATACCGGCTTCTGAACTGTGTGCTGAAAAGCCAGATGGTCTTTAACCCTCTCCTCTTGTGTGTGTTCATGTATGACCGAATGATGATCACTTTAACCAAGAGGACATTGAGCTAACGACTTTTCAATCTTTACATTTTTTATTTGTCAGGACAGTTTTCCACTTCAGAATGTGGAGTGTTTCCTGATCATGTTTATTTGCTTTTTTCACTTTTTAATTTGTGTCAGCCACTACTGCAGTTAATTATTTTCAGCACTCCCCAATGACACAAACTGTAACAGATGAGATTTCAATACCTCTGCCCAGCAGTTATGGTGACATTCTCTTGCGGCAAAGGTATCGAAGCCACGCTGGAGGCAGTGAATATCTTCGTCTCGGACAACTTCAGGCACATCAAAGAAAAAAGTTATTATTTTGCTGATTTACAACATGATTCTCTTAATAAAATGTGTTTTATACTTACATCCTCATTCCAGTCTTCAGTACCCCATTCTTCTGTAGCAGATCTCCAAGCACCTGACAAAGAAAACAGAAACCTCATGACTGGAGTAGCAAAAAGCTGATAGTGTCACATTCAAAAAGGCCGGCCTGCTTAATACAAGGAACATGACAACATTACTTACCAGGAGCAGAATCAAACTTTTGGGGGTAATTTGTTCCTTTTCCTCCAGTGAACTCAAGCCCTACAGGAAAATGATAAATCATTGTCCTTAGAGACACACTGATCTAAAACAGGTTTTGCAACATATCAAGTTGAAAGACGTAATCATGTGTCTAAGAAATAAGATTCTCAAAGAACTACTAGTGTGAGAAGACCAAACTGAATAAAAGTTATTTGGGTTGAGGTAAAGGAAAGCATATTGGAAGGTGTACACACTGGCTCCATCTTCTGGTTCCAGGTTGCCCGTGTTGCTCCAAGTGTTGCCGCCAGCATAGCTTTCCTCTGTCTGGGCTGGCTCAGCATAGTCTGCTGGGTTAAATGTACTAAAAGGAGAGAGACAAATGGGGAAGTGAGATATTACTTTAGATTAAAATGACAAGAATGAAAAAACCAGGGACAGAGAGAACCAAAATATAGAACAAAATAAAAGGCCTCTCCATCCCCATACACATGCAATCCTAAGATGTGCAGGCTAGCCAGTTGTAACAATATAGCGGTCACGAAGATTGACAAAAGGTACCAAAAAACAAAACAGCTTGAAATCTTGAACACAGACAATTAACCTGCAGCATGAAACGTCAAACGCAAGAACACACAACCTTGACTGCCTTCCTTTCAGAATCAATTAGCTCATGCTATTGTATCAAATAAATGAGACTGAATTCCAAACCAATAAGCACATGCAAAGATCAAACACACACTAGGAAACTCGCTCTCAGATGTCCTACAAGTAGCCTGACGACACAGAAAAAACGCAAGCAGACACATATGATGCATTAAAGCCTGAGCTAAACCTAATATAGGCTTTGTGAAGGTTTTCAACTAAAGACAAAAAAAATGCTGCTTCTCAATTCAGGGAAACTCTGTCCCTCTAAAAAATAAGTTATAATAGTTATAAGAAGTTGTTTTGTTTTTTTAATATAAAACACTTTACACCTCAAAGTAAAGAAAGAAAATTACATAAAACGAGTGACTAAAATACATCAGGATGCTAAGGTACACTGTTAAGATATCCTTCTAATGTGTGGTGTCAATTAGTTTAGTGTAACCTATAACTCCAAAAGTTGAGTTCTGGTTAGTAAACGGTTAAAGAGTGACCTACAACAGTGCTTAAGTAACTCTGCATATAGTAATAGAATTCCCACAGAAGGTATGTGCACTCCTGCACATTCTTTTCTGTATACCCCTTACACAAAATAAAAACAAAACTTTTGATCTTTTCCTGCTCTCTGTACTGACTTAAAATAACAGATTATGAAAAAATCCTTACAAATGACATCACAGCAGCACTGGAAACACATATACAGTTTGTTTTAAAGGTTTCTTTGGAGTGATGGAACTCCAGACAATTTGAGCTAGAGATGCATTTGTGACCCAGAATAAAGTCATCTTACATCACTTGATTAGACTGCATTCAGTAATTAGTGACATCTTCACAGCAGCAAAATCTAGGGGTTAATCCCAGAAGAGACGAGGATGATATGGCAGAGACATACCTCCCTTTCAATCACATTCAATGGCTGGGTGTCAAACGTTTGCAGAGGTTTTCTTATTAACCTATAGAAGTGGATTTTCCTTTTTAACATTTTATATGTTCAATCACATCAAAGACTATCTCACACCAAATACCTGCAAAGCATACCAACAACACACCTCACACTGTCAAACCATCAGAGGACACCAGTTAAAAACAGCAAAGAAACCCAACCGCAATCAAAGAACCCGAGTCAAAGGAGTTAAGTCACTGCGGAGCAGTGGTCAATACAAAACACTACACTGCATCAGTCATTAAACACATAGGGCCAGTTTCCCAGACAGGGATTAAGCCTAGTCTTGGACTACCCTTACCTTTTCAATGGAAAATGTTTATTCCCAGCACTACATAATCTAGGACTAGGCTTAATCCCTGTCTGGGAAACCGGCCCATAGTGTTTTAAACAGAGTATTGGGATTTTGTGGGAATTAACATTGATGACATGATTTAGAAAACAGTACTGATCCAGGTACTCTGTGATGAAGCTTACCATGAAGAAAGGGAGAACTGGTACGACACAAAAAATAGTACAACACATTCTTCAGAAAATCAAATCTTAAATCAAACACAGATAAACTTACCCCATGCCCTGAGCTGAAAACCTTCCACCTCTCCTGCCGGCACCACCTGCAGGATTTAGAGATACACTATCTAGATATGGTGCAAAATTAGATGTTATAGAAGAATATCATGATATCTTGACATAAAACAGTTTCAATGGTAGCACAAAAGGTACATGTTTCCAATGTATAGAAATTAGTGCATCTTAAAAGAACAAGTGCTGGAAGTCATTATGTCATGCATTCTCAGATTTAAACAAGTGCAGCCTAGAAGAATGGCCAAAACTTTCTTAGAATATTGTTAGAATATTGTCTAATATGATATTTTACATGGCAGCACTGTACCCAGAAACACCTACAATTGGTAATAATCTAACTGTATAATAAAATACAGAATATAGAACATTGACAGTTCTAACAAATTCCTTTAAAAACACTCTTCTGCAGATTCAGAGTAAGACTAACCTCTCCCTCTGCCTCTTCCCCGCCGCCCACGCTCCGTCCCTCTACCAGCCACACCACTTGCCTTTGCCCCGTCCAGACCATTCTCCTGACCACGGACTACAAAGAGACAAGAAATAAAGACGGGTCATTAAACAGGTATGGGGAGAGACGGAGGAGATGAGATGTATGACTAAGAATCTGTTCCTGTGTGTGGTGCTGTTCCTGTGTAAAATAACATTTTTTAGGGATCTATGCTAAACAAACCTAATGTCAGTACAGGGTCATTCAAATGTCCAAAGGCATCGAACAATTATCAAATAACTGTCATTAACCCTGCTCAGCAGTTGGTTGGATCATGCTTTGACTATTCAACAATAACATATCCAGAAAAGCTAGGAAACAGTTAACATTTAAGAACAAGTGAATAATACCATCTCAAGCCTTGTAAGAGCCTGTAGATTCTGAAAACATTATTACATAAAAAAATGTTCAACATTCAACATAGTGAACTGTTAACTTTTAACCTGTTTAGTTTAGTACATTTTTATTTCAAACAGACATGTGCATTCATCATAATTACATATCATTCCATTCTTGTGTTTGAAAAGGAGTAGGCAGAAGTATACACTAATTATGCACAGTCACAAAACATGAAGTCGGATATTCTAATGACAGTATGCACAGAACATACTGTAACACTGATGTGATTTCATTATAATAAATACAGCTGTATTATCTAGCCCTACAAGCAAGAATCAGTAATAAGCATCCATCACTGATTATGGTCACAGATGTAGATAGACCAAGCAATGTAGGTCTGTGTCTTTAGGAGTAATCAAGGTGTAAGTGTTGGCAGTAGGTTTCAGTTTAAATACAAACTAGCTTACACCACAGAGCCAGAGCACCGACAAGACATGCAAGCTTCTGATATATGCTCATTTATAGCCAATGGGGAAAAAATTAGACTACAAATTTTCTGCCCTGGTTATTGCTTTTTTAATTTGTGAGCGTGTCTGTGAAAAATGTGCATGTCACTACTGTTGTATACACTATTGATCACACTTGATTCAAAATTCCAAACGAAATAATTTAAAAATACATCATTTATTATACACTGAAAATGTTAAACTACACAACACTTACATTATTTTAGAATTGCAACGATTTAAATAGTGATGTTAAGAGCAGAGTGGGTGCATGTGTGACTGTTTCATCCATCAGAATCTCAGTCAGGCCTGAAGCTGCTGGAAAACAGCACACATAAAAGGTGCTATACAAACCCTACTGCACTCAACACATATGGAGGCATTTCTTTTTTTTGAGACACAGCTGACACTGCAATAGTTCAGAAAAGCAACCTGTGCATTTAACACAACTTGTACAAACAGTGAACAAAAAAAAAGGGAAAAGTGGTCTCTTTTTTCCATGGCTGTAGATGTACAAAATACAAAAAATCTTTAATCTAGTCTAAGTTTAAATAATTCAGAAATAAGAGTAACAGCCCATCTGTTTGCACTAACAGAACACTTGAGGCCCTAAAGACCCTAACACAGTGGCCCCCAACCGGTACCGGGCTGTGGGTCATGTGGTATTCCAACAACGTATGGAATAACATAACATGGTAATACAGTTTCACCTCTTAAATGACACAAACACAATTCCTGTGTGTGTATAGTGAGTGAGTAGGTTGCCACTGGAACATATAGGGAGTGTGCATCAAACATCCGATTAAAAATGTACTGTGGATTATTCAGCTATAGATGCAAGGGCGGAGGGGGCGGGAAAATCAAGTTTTATGCATATTTTCTTAATTCATCAACACTTCATATGGGGATGAGAATGAACCTAGAGAGAATTCTGCATACCTAACTATATGATTCCAAGTTATTCCAAGTCTGCTAGGATTAGTAACTTCCTCTGACTCTCATCGGCATTTAGCTGGTGTTTGTCTGTTGGGTACCCATTCAATATTCATTATTACCTTCCCATTAAACTCTCTTAATGCACAATACACATTTGAAGATTCCATACCTAGCCACAGTAGAATCACAAACCTCTGGAGGAAAACAGGCGAGTAAGAAAATGAACTAGTAAGCTAACCAGTTTAACATAATTCAAATCTTAAATCGTTAAATCTAATAACTACAATTTTTAAAAACAATTATATTAAAAAAACAACTGAAAAGCGGTTGCAGTTTGTAAGGGAATAAGATAGAGGGAGGGTGAATACTTTTGCAAGGTATTGTGCGCGCAAGTATATAATTTTATTTTCATCTCACAGAAAACCTTTTATATGGTACTGTTGTGTTGTATAGCTTTTCTTCTATTGTTTTTGCCAGTTCTGTCCACTTTCTACCTCAATAATGCAAATTTTCCACTTGTGGTACTAACAAAGGTTGATCTTAACTACCAGCCAGAAAAAAAACAATACTTACATTGGGACAGGGTAACTTACATTAGCCACTCAAGTTTTAATATCATCCAACCAGCATAAGCTACTGTGGATCACTTGGGGGTGCGCTCACAGTGTAGTCATAACTGAGAACCGCTTAATGAAAAGTGTTGTCTACTATGATAACATTTTGATCCTGACTGCTCCCATTTTCCATGCACTGCTGCAGTGTTGCTTTCGTCAACGAAAATTATGATGAAATATCATCATCAACGAACATTTATCACGTGAAAAAAATGAGACGAGACGTAACGAAAATGATTATGTGACGATAACGTTGACGAATAATAAAGAGACTAAATGTGGTTTACAAAATAAAAACTATGCTAAAATGTCTCCTAATTTTCGTTGACTAAAACGAGACGAGAT
>JBBPDH010011556.1:0-11193 GCA_037974565.1 Clupeocharax schoutedeni
AAAAAAAGACTTGGTTAGTATCGGATTTGTATCAGATCGGCAGATATCCAAATTTAGAATATCGGTATCGGACATAAAAAAGTGGGATCGGGACATCCCTAGTTAGTACCTATTAAAATAGTACAGGGAAGGACAACTGGTGAACCAGCGACAGGGTCACAGGCGGTATTATGCTGGGAAACCTCTGGCTCTAGCATTAATGTGAATGGTAATTGACACAGATCACCTACCTAAACAATGTTGTAGACCTTAAACGGCCTCTTACAGCAGGATACTGTGTCTCATCATACCACAAAAATGGTTCAGGGCTGGATTGAGGAATATAACAATAAATTCAAGGAGTTGATTTCAGTCCATCAAGCATAATATGTGCTATTCGAACTTGTCTGATCAATGGAGGCTCAACCTCACAACTTTCAGGACTTGAGGATCTGCTAGTCTTGGTGCAGATACCTCAGCACACCTTCAGAGGTTATATGTGATATATATATATATAGATACAGTATATACACACACACAAACACTCACACACACACCTTCACATATGCAGTACAGTAAGGCAGTATCAAATGACAGCAAAATGCTGCAGTGGGGGCAGAGAGGATGTGCAGTGCTGGCAGTGATTAAGCAGCACTGCTCACACACTCAGTTCTCACCCAGTTCTGCTGAATATTTCATAGGTAGAACTTCTGATATGTTAATTATGAATTAAAGGTCGACTTACTAAAGGCCAGTTCTCTATTCAATTCAGTCTTTATAAAATATAGGAACTGAGATTAAACCTATTTAAATTAACATTAGAGACATAAAAAATATTCTATGTGTAGACCAAATGTGTTTCCATGTTTACTGATTTACTGAACATCAAGGCAACTCAGAAATTACATTTTCAAAGTTAAAATGCCATTTTGAGGCTATGGCTGTATCTGGTTATTGCAAGAGAAGTCTAATGTAATTTTGGTTTCAGGTGGAAATCAGAAAATTCCAGGCAAAACTGGCTGTCCACACTTCAGTAAATCAAACTGAATATGTAATCAGCTGTATTCAATATCTCTAATCATTTTGGCATTGTTCTCTATTAATTAGTCTATTTTCCTTGATCCTCCCCCAAATGCACATGCATGAGACACATACAGAGAGAGATAGAGAGAGAGAGAAAGAGGGGGAGAGAGAGAGAGAGAGAGAGAGAGAGAGAGAGAGAGAGAGAGAGAGTATTTTACCATTTTTTCAAGCACATGGTCTGTAAACTGGGTGCTTTGACTTGTACAGCAGTTTCATACATAACACACCGTGTGTCCTATTTATGCCTGAATCTGGCACAAAATGCTGAGTGCATCTGGTGTCTCTCTCTCTCTCTCCCAGGGTGAAGATTTTTCTTTGATCTCCTATTATGACCACTACTTGGACGGACACTAATACCCCAGATTACACAGTGTGTGGCTTATTCCACACTTACACTCCCAAACACACACTTTTAAAACAGATTGACTCCCAGGCATATATCAGTGTTCTTTTAAAGCAGCTTAGGCACATTAGCATCGAAATCATCTTCTCATGGGTTCCTCCCACTAACCATTAAGTCCAAAGTTTCTAAATGTAATCTCTAAGTAGCGGTTTAGCAGGTGTTATGCACGTCAGACCGCATGAATAAATCATGAAAGCACTGACAGAGTTGAGAGAGACAGATGTGTTTGAGAGAAAGTGATGAGGAGCAAAAAAAAAAGAATGGCCTCTTGTATTTTTGTCATAATCCTGTTGTCAGGGGAAATGGGTTACTGACTCTGTGCCAGCTCTAACATGACTAAATATTTTGAACATGATTCTATTCTGAATGAAAAAAAGAACAGGGAAAATGTAATTTTAGAAAGAACACATATACATTCAATACTGCAGGGATAGCGATTGTGTTTTTCTCTTGGACTTTCTATAGCACAGAATAATATACTATGTGATTTAATGGAAGAGAATATAGGCAGGATTTCTCACAAATGTATATGCTATGTTTATGCATTTAAAAAATATATATATATATGATTTTTATAACATGAATAACATAATATATACACACATTTCATTTAATTGCTTTCTCAGTGTTTTGAATGCAGATTTGCTTCTATGTTTTGAATTGCTGTTTTTACGCGTAACAAGATTATTCAGGTTCAGCTGGTGGACAGATCAGCGGATAGTCTCCTTAAGATAAATCCTGATTTAGAACAAAAACAAGTAAAATATTTCTCCACTTTCACCATTATGTCTGAACGTTCATATGACGTTCCTACTGTGAAATGCAGGATTTGATTTGTGCCAGTGAAATAGACCATCTCTAACAAATCTAAAAGCCATGAAGGTATTTTAACAGTGGAATTAACACTTAATAATGACTGTTTAATCCAGACTATGAATGTACTCATATTAAGCTGGTGTGACCAGCTACTCTTTTTATTACCTAGATCAATGTAATGAATGACAGTGTACAGCCACATTTCTTTTGTATCAGTATGTATTCCTTGCACTGCATAGAATGCTGTTTAAGGTGGCAAAAAAACACAAAAATGCTATGTTCAGTCTTAAGAGCAAACACTTTAAAGATGAATATAGACAAATGTGAACACTACAAGGTCAAACTAAGCATTAAAAAAAACATTCTGGCTTTAAATCACCTAGTGGTCTGCTGATCCAGAGCATGAGCAGATCCAGTAATCCTTCAGCATTCACCAATCCATAACCAATTCCAATATCAAATTAAACCAAAACTACAATTTTAATCAGTCATCTGTCAGTCTCAGTGTTGTGCCAGTATTTCTGTTCCTTTGATTTTTATAATCACATTACTCAAAGCAGACATCTAGCTGTGCCTAGCTGAAGAGTCTACTAATGTTGAAGGGATAAGGACAGTTATTCATTGTGACCTTAAATCGCTGTTATGCAATGCCGGTGCTTAAATGCATCTGAAAAACATAACTAGCCTGCGTGATGAAAGCTGAGGTGAGCTGTGAACACAGTCCTCTGTAGCTGCAGTTTTTCAGGATGTGTCAGTCACGTAGCAGAGCTGTGTGTGTGTGTGTGTGTGTGTGTGTGTGTGTGTGTGTGATGGAGGGGAGGGGGATTACTGTCTCTAGCTTTAGAGGAATATCTGATCTGACGCACTGCACAGACTAACCAACCAATCAAATGACCAGTCCGCAAGCCCGCCAATCAACAGCTTGAGTCAACAAATCTGTCTGCCCACAAAATGAACAATCACTGGGGTCAAGTCATTGCAGTGTGGCTTAAAGCCCATGGTCTGAGCAACCAAAAGGATTGAGTCATCACACTTAAGCAGACATATATTAACATGCATGCTAGAAAAATGAAGCAATTTGTTTCTGGCTCAGTAGAAATGCAGTCGGAAGCTGAGTGAGGTCTGCTGGTCTATGCATAACAAATGTCTCCTGATTTATCCAGTCAAAAGCAAACAGCACTTTATCAGTCCTGTTATCATGTTCATATGTATATCTACACATAATAATGTAATACAAGCAGAAACCTACAATCTTGAGCAAGCAGACTTATAAAAACAGGGATATGCCTCACACTTTAGTTGCTTTTTAGCATTTAATAAACGATTAAAGGTCCACAGCAATATGAATTCTGCCCTGAATCTAAACACTGCCTCTTAATACTGACACACAGAGAGTTGCCACACATTAGTGTGGATGTGCACATGTCTACTACAATGATTCAGTTCGATTAAAAGTTACAGAATCTCACTGTCATAACATAAGGACAAGAGAAGAGATCAGCAAAGAACAGAAGAGAATAGATCGGAAGAGAAGAGCAGAGCAAAACAGAGCAGAGAAGAGAAGAGAAGAGAAGAGGTGGAAAAGGCTGATGCTGTTCATAGCAGCAGGCTTCACTGGGTCACCAACCCTCTCCACTGCAGCCATGGCACACAGCCACTGCAATAAAACATTTACAACTCTTAAGTACACCACACACACAAGAAACCCCTGCACAAGCAAACTCCAGAGCAGACAGATTTAAAGGAGACATATCTCACTCTATTTGCCAGTTTTGCATAATTCCTTATGCTCCTTAAAATATTATTGTAAAGAGTTATACAGGGTATTGGTTTTGTAAGAATCTGTCCAATTGTTAGGATAGTTGATATAGTTACATTTTTAGCAAAAAAAATGATATAGCAACATTTTTGTAAATTGTAAATTGTTTATACAGCATAAATTTGCATATATTTGATCTAGCCTTTGGGTTATGACTAGCATTAAGCAGTTGTTTTCACCATGAAGTCAGAGAAAGGGTGTCACCATTTTGTTTTGTTTTTTTTGCAGTTTCACTGATTAATCAAGAAAACACTATGCACAATTATAGATTTTTTACAAGGCATTTTGGTAGGAATAATATAAGCAATATATCAAGAAACACTTCAGAATATGGATACGACTTAAATTCATTTTAATAAATGCTGGTATTCTAGAAACATTTTTAAAAAGATGATTTTGAGAAAAGGTTTTAAGGACGGGCCTCAATATTGCATTTTCCCATGAGATCTGAGACAACAGGCACCATTTGTGTGAATGATGCAATTAGTGCAAAGGAAAGGAATGTATATGGACACTCTGTTTAGATTCTACATCTTTTCTGTATGGTGTGAGAAAACCTAAGCTTTCTTTTAAGTCGCAAAATTTTTGAAAATGCACTTAATCATTGATGGATATTGAATAAACATAGAAATAAACATATTTCTGGCCAGCAAAGTGTTGCAGTGCTCTGAGACCTTTCAGAAAGAAGGTATTATGAGGGTTTCACCTTCTGGAGTTATACTCATTCTGTTATAAACAGAATAGAAGAGCATAGAATAGAATACAACAGAAAAGAGCAGAGAAGACAGGTACCTTTTCATAAGGATCAGAGTCGTAGTTGAGGCCGATGCCACAGTCATCTGTGATCTCAGACAGATCTTCATCATCAAATTCCTCCAGACTGATATCATGAGCTGGCCTGCAGGTGAACAGAAAGGTAGATTTATTGAGCAAGTTCATTATTAAAAAAATACAAGAACAAGAACATCAAATAAAATCTGTCTGTGTCAGAACACCTCTTGGTCTGCTGATTTAAAAATAATCTGCATAATTACACATGTGCATCCCACAGATTTAGCTTGGGGTGGCAGGTTTCCAGTCTTTCAACCCCTCTAGAAATATTTTACAACAGCTCCAAATGGTTATTCATGGATGTAAACAGACAATCTCACATAAAGAGCAGCTGACTGTATGCCACCTACATGGCAGATTACATTGTGCTAAAATGATGTCCATGAAGGTCAACAAATTAATCATGCCCTGCATAATTAACCTTTCCTTGATAGACATTACATGATCCTGCCGTCTGTTAATAAATGATCTTTTAGCCACCTTAAACTATACTGAATTGTTTTTATCCGTCCAATTTTTAGGATAATAGATTATGAGCTACATATTTATAGAACTTATAATTATAAGCCACGCATTTGTAAACCGCAAAGGATAATGTTATTTATTACATCTCCAGCCAACACATCCCCTCACATACAGTATAACCATTTGTTCTGCATTGTGGACACACAGTTAAGTGTAAAATAGTGTTTAGCACATTTGATGCTCAATTTCAAGGAAATGACGGGGATTGTAATCATATATTAATCAGTACCTTACCCTATACTGAATTCTAAAAGAGCACATATCCCTTGTTACTTTGTTACTAAATGCTTGTGTTCTACTATTACACTCTGTTATGTCTGCTACAGTGTTGATGGGCATGTATTATAAAAATACTGGATATCAGCAACAGCCCAGAATTCCCATTTAAATCCCAATAAAAGGCTGGTGGTTTCTCATTCTCTGGATTAAATGTTCAAATGTGTCACTGATGTATAAGATAGGTTATCTAATCTAATATCTAATCTCCATATATTAACCTACTGGGTGCTTTAAGTCACTGTTCAACAAAAAACTAAAACCCCAAGATGGTCTGAGAGAGAATGTTTCTGTGTGAATGTCCTGAAGAAACCTGAGCTGAAATATGAGCTGTCGTGATCTATCAGCTGATGTCCCAGCAGCATCCAAGCAACATGCTGAAAGCCACTGAACTGCAAACATGCAGACATTTAAACAGTATATTATCATATAAGCCCAGTTCAAAAGTTTCATAACTAAGACTCTGTCTGACAAGCCCACAGCAAGAAAATGGTCTGTCTTTGTCTCCTCACTGTCCTCATCAGCATGTACAGTAGCTTCAGCTCATCCACAGACCCTGAGAGTCAACAGATATATGGGTTAACATGCTGCAAAATGGGGACAACGTCTGCTACGTCTCAGCACAGCAGCAGAGCACAGTACCCTCAGCTACATCAGCCGCGATCACAGAGATGGCACGAGTTCTGCCATGCCCCACTCGAAAGAAATGCTGCAATGCAGCTTTTCAGAGCCAGAACAAGTCACAAATCCCCGCAATCTATAGACACAGAGAGAGAGCGGGCAGGGACTATCTGACAGTGTCCTGTTTTTTTAAAAAAATCTTAGATCTGAATTCATTGTATTATGGTTAAATTGGTCATGGAGACCAAAGCCAAGTCACATCGTGAGTATAAGGAAATCTAGATCATCAATGGCCGTCAGAAGTTTAAATAATAGTGCCACTTGCACAAAACATCTTAAGCGAATTTGGGCCTCATGTTCTCCCTTTACCATAAGTGAGCTACACAAAATCTCTGATTAAACAATGTTTAATTATAAACTAGAAAAAAAACCCTGCAACTGCAAGTTGAGTTTTGAATCATTTTTAATTCCAACACTTTAAACATTAATCTTAATATAAATACTTAAAATGCAAGCAACCACAGGCTTTTATAAATATCATTTTTAACATTTTGAACTCACAAATACAGATTACACATTGTATTATGTAAAGATTTCAAGTAGGAATGTTTATCCTTTTAGGGATAGATGCTTTTGTTCCAGCAGCAACAATAAGCCAATGTATTATGAATAATAACCCATTCAGTATAATGTCTTACAAAAGAAATAATAAATTAACTTTAATTATTACATAAACAAATGCATACATCATAGGCATTTTTAACAATTTAAGAGTGAAAAGAGAAATATTATCTATTAGGACTTAAAAATACTGTTCTTATTGCAGTTTGGACAAAGACAATTAATGTTAAGACATATCTGTAATCATTTGTTTCTGTAAGTGGAAACAGATTTCTAATATAGTTTATGTTTATATACATCCAGACCTCTGGTTACAAAATAACCTTGACTTTTCATTTTGAGTTGTTTGTTATAACGTCTGGGTTTAGGATAAGAAAAAGAATATTTATTTTTCCTTTGGCCAAGACCTGGAGTCAAAGCTCAACAATGACACGGAGATAACTGTAACCTTGACAAAGCACTTTTGATCGTGTTAGAAGAGATTAACATGTAATTACTTTCCACTGAGATTTGGAAATCAACACTATTGCTTCCATGCCCAGTGTGGCTACTCTGCACTGCAAATATCTTGATTAGTTCAGCCTAAAAACTGTTTCATGCAGTAAGTAATTTTCTATATGTTTCTTTAGACCTAATAAAATTACTTCAGTTAAATATAATTTGTAACTTGTCTTACATATGAAATAGTAAGTGTACTTTGTTGTGGCTTTTAAATCATAAATAAACATAGAGATTTTATATGTGTCAATGAACACCGATAGCAAGAGAACTGAGGAGTGGAAAGAGACTAATTCAAATCTTATAGCCACTTCAGATCAAACTAAATCTTTTTTTAAAATGCATGGGTCTCCAGAATACCAGACAAGTCAATACCTTCCATATTTCTGCCTGTGGCTGTAGCTTATTCCATCAGTATCATAAATAATTGAAACTCCGCTCCTTCTTTTTCTCTATTTTTTTCTAAATGTTCAATTTCTTGTCTCAGTCAGACCATTTACTATTTACACTCAACTGCACTGGTGTACTTAAACATTAAATAACCTGTATGAATATTTAGGGTATTAGAATTGTAACTTCACAGAAGGCTAAACAGAATCAGAATCAGAAAACTTGGCTGATCCTGGAGAAAGCTGCATATGTTATAACTGCACAGACACACATAAAGTCTAAATAAGTCCAATAAAACACTGCAGAATATTCTCAAATACACTATGCTATATAAACAAACGATGGGGTATAAATCCTATAGGTAATTAAGATGTATTTGACTAATTAGAATCTATTCTTTCATTCCTGTATTTTTCATTCCTCTATTTTTGTCTGTTTCTTTTTTATGTACTTTATCAGTGTTATCATGGGGAGTGTGGCAAGTGTTTTCATAGGCTTATAGCCATCTGAGAATAAAGTGCTGGCTAAGGAGAAGACAGATGTGTGTATATGTAAGGGACAAAGAGATATGAGCGGACTGGCATGGGTATATAAGCACCATGCTGTGCATAAGGGCCTGTGTGTTCACTCAGCTAGACGGAGCACAACAATCACCATGAAGAGTCTGATCGTCCTTGTGGCGTGCCTGGTCCTCTCAGAGGCCATCATCAGGTAACGGATCAACACTTTTATGTCTCTCACACATAGAGGCAAATGTCTTAACAGCCCAACACAGCACTGTTAGTGTTGGTAGTGTTTAAAATACTACCCCAAATGTGCCTGTGGGGCAGCAAACTTGACTGGTCTCATATGTGATACTTGGGTTGGTTTTGTTTTTCAGGGTTCCCCTGAAGAAGTTTAAGTCCATCAGAGAGACTCTGAGGGAGAAGGGAATTCATCTGCCCTACACTGACCCTGCCCTCAAATATCTGAAGCCTGGGGTCCTGGCCTCTGAAACCATCGAGCCCTTGACCAACTATGCTGATGTAAGTCAAACCCCAAATTTCTACAATGAGGCCAGATTACGTTGAATTTAAATAATTTGAAACCTTACTGTAGCCATTACCATAATTTAAGAAGGCCTTCACTGACTTACAAAAAAGACTAAGCACCCAAATAAAATAAAGATCTGTTCTGGATATCATTTAAAGCATCATAAAACATTTAATTTCATAATGATTTAATTAGAATTGTATTATTTTAGTTGAATAAATTATTTTAGAAAATACATTAAATACATGATAGAAGGAACTTTTCAAAAATGTTGCAATATACACAAAAAAAGACACAAGAAGCACTTTTTTACATTTAAAAAAATCCTACGAGTATTAATTTGAGCACACACTGTATTATATTCTAATTACATTCCAAAACCACCTTCGGTTCAACAAATTGTGATGCACCGATGCATTTTTACACTGCAAACATTCACAGTTTTCAGCTTATCACCTTTAACACCTGTTTCAGTCAACCTACTACGGCGTGATCAGTGTCGGCACTCCTCCCCAGTCCTTCCAAGTTCTCTTTGACACAGGCTCCTCCAATCTGTGGGTTGACTCTACCTACTGCAGCACCCAGGCATGCAGTAAGTCTCTACACACCCCAGTACTGCTTTAAATAAGCTAGAGAATCTGACACTCTGAGATATATCTAAGTGATGCACAAATATACCGCCATTGCACACAGATAGAAACATCGTCATAGCCGAGGCATGAAACTCTTATTTTTCTTCTCAGCCACCCATACACAGTTCAACCCCCAGCAGTCCTCCACCTACCAATCCACCTCTACAACCTTCTACCTGCCCTATGGAGCTGGATCTCTGGATGGCATCTTTGGTTATGATACCGTCACCGTGAGTTCAGAGCTCTAAACAATATCTTTTTATTCCATCAGATTAAAAGATATTCCATTGTCCTATATCATGCTACATGATGTTAGATCTACTGCAAATTGTTAAACCCAAGGCATAACAGGGTATATAAAACAAACAGATTCTGACTGTAGAGTTTCCACAATATTCTTCTAACTTAATTACACTTTTTTGCCTTCATTAGCTGTCTGGCATCACCGTCCCTAGTCAGGAGATTGGTCTGAGCACCAACGAGCCTGGTCAGAACTTTGTGGTGGCTCAGTTTAGCGGAATCCTTGGCCTGGCTTACCCATCTCTTGCCGCCGGCAGTCAGACACCCATTGTGGACAACATGATGCAACAGGGTCTCCTCGAGCAAGACCTGTTTGCAGTCTATTTGAGCCCGTAAGCAAGTCATGTTTTATGTCAGTTTTGTGAAAACGTTCATTGCTGAAGAACATTACATGCTATTGCTTGGAGCACTGAATGAACATTGTCTAGGTTAGATCGTTGCTGATGCCTAACACTGCAGGGTTCTGCTCGTTCAGGAATGAACAATCTGGCAGTGAGGTGGCTTTTGGTGGTGTGGACCAAAACATGTATCAGGGTCAGATCTACTGGACACCAGTGACTTCTGAGACCTACTGGCAGATTGGCATTCAGGAGTAAGTACCATTTATGCACTGAATACTTTATTCTATTTAAGGGCTATGTTATAAACTGTTATTCTTGAAGTTTTTTCTAAACATAACAGACACTTATGTTGGCTTTTTGTGCTACAACTCGCAACTGTTTGTATTTTGTGAACTAGCTTCCTGATTGGTGGACAGCAGACCGGCTGGTGTTCTCAGTACAGCGGATGCCAGGCCATTGTGGACACTGGAACCTCTGCCCTCACTGCTCCTCAGTCTTATCTGTCCAGTCTGATGCAGTCTATTGGAGCACAGCAGGACAGTTATGGACAGGTAGCTTGCCATCAGATTCTAAACATTGAAAATTAGAACTCGTCATTGCGTAAGCCAAAACATTTTTAGTAATGACAGATGTTTGTCTCCAACAGCAAGCTAAGTAACCATGAACTGTAATGTAACTGAAATGTAAACAGTACTATCTTCTGTACTGTACTGTACTGTAACAGCTGGTGAATATGACTGACCTGAACATAGAATTCCTCAGATCTTCTAACATATCTTCAACTTTTGTTTTATAGTATGTTGTGAACTGCCAGGGAACTAATTTCCCCACTCTGACCTTCACCATTAATGGAGTGAACTTCCCTCTGCCTCCTTCTGCCTACATCCAGGTGAGTTACCTTTGCTAGCTACTGATATCTTGGCTTCTAGTAGTACTGTTTTGCCACAGAAAGCAACCGGAGTTGTTACTTGCTTTAAGATTCCTTAGGATATGACATACATTAAGATTAGGGCTGGGAAGTTAACG
>JBBPDH010011596.1:0-11191 GCA_037974565.1 Clupeocharax schoutedeni
CGTAAATCCAATGTGTACTCGCAGCTTTATTAACAGCATTTTCATAACAACGAGCCGACAACAGAACACGGGTAACACCCACGTTTTTGTTTTCTGCCCGGGGTTTAGGGACCACTGCTCTACATGACATCATATAACACACTGTTTTAAAATACAGTCACTGAGACTCGTGCTGAGAAATGAGATAAACTCATAGTCATGGCTACTCTCAGTAAAATTCTTTTGTAAGTGAAGCACAGCTAATTTAACTGGAAAGGTCACTAAACTTCAAATATTAGCCCAGTCTAGGTGTTTGCAATGTGTCCAGCTGAAGTCATTTACCAAACATCCAAACGTCACTAGCTGAGGTAAAGCGTCTGAAATTGATGGACTCAGGAGCCATCCACTTGATTGGCATTCGGCTCACAGAGGCTTTAAACAGAGAAGAAACGTGTGGTCACGACGACAAGGAAGAATTAGAATTTGGTGACTCATTACACTCTAGTTTCTCAATTTCAGATTCTAGGCCAGATGCATATAAAAACAGCCTGATTTTAAGTGGGTTAATATAACTTGCCTTTGTAGTATTCCTCCTCTTCTATGTATCTGGATAAGCCAAAGTCCCCCAGCTTCACACAGTCTGGTTGAGCAACCAAGACGTTTCTTACAGCAATATCTCTAAGGCCACAAAAACAGAAGAAACCTTTATTGTGCGTAAACTCGACCAGTGTCACAAGAAAATATTTGTGCCATTTGAAAATGTTGGAATTCTTCAAAGACCTTAAAGGACTTTATTCGGCAGAAATTCTCTTTAAGGTGAAGTTATACTCTATAGTTCTATAAGGCAGAGCAGTTTTGGGCAGTTTTAAATTTAACACTTCCTGTGTAAAGAAATAATATATGCCTAAAAATGCCTAAAATGCCTATTTCTATAGCGTAAACCCTAAATATGCCCCCAAATATGTACCCAGAATTTAATTTTAAAGAAAATGTAAAGATAAAACTGTAATTGCTGGCTTTAAATTTGAATTTAAATTCCCAGCTGAGATATGCAGCTTGCAAGGTACACCGCAGTGAGGGGAATAACCCCTGATCTACTGGGGCTAAAAATACAAATTAGGTCTCCTGGAGATCAATCGAACTGTGGAGTTTGAAATGTCTAAGTGCTTGCAAAGTTGCACTTAGACACTTCGCTGGGGCTCAACACTGGTTCGGAAAAAGTGCTCCCTGGTCAGCTACAGCCTGCCCTGAGTCCCCTTGTGTGAAAACATCCAGAAAAATATATTTATTGCCACAAAAAAGCAAAGCATTATTGTGGGGATTTCGGATCTCAAAATAAAATAAAAAAATCTGCGTGTGACTGAATCAGAGACTCCTGATCCACGTAAAACTGGGGGATTACTGTAATCATATCTGATTCCCGAAAGAAGGATGGTTCTTTTGAGAACCATTTTTATAAATGAGATGTTTGAACATGTAGAATTTTTATAAAAGGCATATGAGCATGAAGAAAGGATCCAAGAAGAACACTTAAGCTTGTATCAGACCTTAACTTCATGTGAAAGTTCTTTAATCCTTCTAAAAAACTTGTAGAAGGATCCCATATTGCCCTCATATTGATTTTTCAAATGTGGTGAATTGGAGAACTAAAAGTGGGTCACTGTATTGTGACAAGTCCAAACCAACCCGAGCTAAATTTACACTTTAGAGTGTGGTTACAACACTTTGAGTGTTAATGTGTTTGTTATGCTTGCCCAGTTGTGCTGCTCTCTACACCAAAACTGTATATGGCAATGTTAACAGTAATGGTGTTAATTTCTCGCAGCACTGCTGTTAGTTATGTGCACTGAGGTTGTTACTATATGGAAAGGGCTGGGTTTCCTTTAAGCACAATGCTTCTTAAATGGCACAGCAAGCATCATACTATAAAGCCTTTGTAAAACAGTTGATATGATCTTTACATGTGTGAAATGGACAATTAAAGAGAACTTGGGGGTAGTTGTATCTAAATATTCAGTTGTGCCCACCACTGCAAGCTGGGGACTGTCAACCTGTAAAAACCTCTTTTTGGTTGTTTTTAAGATAACAGCTCATGACCTGACTTCCTTCAGCTAAATAAGAATAATTCAGATAGAATTATATTTGAGCGTATTCAAGCCAGTGGTTACATTTCTCCACAGCTGTGCTAAAACACTTGTGGGTATCTTAGACTCCGTTAAACGTGATAAGAAATATGGGATCAAAACTAGACCAAAGTAATTATCAACTGAGACATTTGGCCAAACTGAAATCAGTCTTTTCAATGTATGACCCAGAGTTCCACATGCTTTCATTAAAATATACAGTCTTCATTGCTCTATAAGCAACTTGTCCAGAATTATTTCGCTAGACTCCTCCCCATATTTTGTCTCCACATTGACTTCCCATCAAGAGTAGAACTGAACTGACTGCCTACTGTCCCATGCTCGATTAAAATACAAGGGTGATTGTGAGTGGGCGATTTAGCTACCCATAGACTGTCGGATAGTTTACTTCTTAAAGTGAAATCTACTTTAATCTGCTAACAAATTTTCACCGTCTTTGTGCCTAAATTGCATAACCCAGTTTAAATTCTTTTTATTTTTATGCTATGCTATATGCTACATAATATATATACATTTGAAACAGGTGATGTTCTGGGAAAGTTGGAAACTGAAAACAGAAAATCAGGAAATGTAAAGCTTGGTTTTCTTTTTGATTTCTTAATTTTAATTTTGAGACTCTGAGAAGGCAGGAAATGGAACATTGGTTTTAAAACATGGTAGAGTAATAAATTTGACGTGGCTTACAAGAGTCTTTATAAAGACTACAGAGAAGACCAAATGAACAAAGATTTAACTTTAGTGGATATTAACAAACACGTGTGAATCATAAAAAATTTTTTCCTTCTGTACCATGACACACATTTACGGCATTTATCAGACGCTTTTATCCAAAGCGACTTCCATTCACTAACTACAGGGGACAGTCTCCCTGGAGCAACTTGGGGTTAAGGGTCTTGCTCAGGGACCCAGTGGTTGTGTTGAAGGTAGGATTCAAACCTGTGACCTCTTGGTCTGGAGGCGAGTATCCTACCCACTGAGCTACCTCCACCCTCCAACAAATAAAAATACTTAATTTACTGAGCTACACAGTAAATAAAGTATCAAATTGGGTCTTTAAGGAGAGTTTTCACTCAGTGGTAGGTGGGGGTGCATGCGCTTTCACTGATGCACGTTGAGTAGTCAAACATCAGAAGGTAAAAGGAGAAGGAAAGGAAACTCACTGCATTTAAATGGATGATTATAGAAAGAGAGGAATTTTGGTGTGAAATGGAATGTGATGAATGATGCCTGAAAAGGCAGAATATACCAGCTTTGATTTCTGCAGATCTTTCACATGTAAACTAGCAAGGCTGCTACACTCAGTTTACACCTACACTGAATTGAAAAGGATGTTTTGCTCATGCAGATGGAACGTTAAAAGAAATTAAAATTCTGCTGCAGTGCTTCCTCTGACTGCCACTTTAACCCACATTTTACTGCCTACCACACAATCCGTGCTTATAAGAAAGCCACAATACATCCCACATCCATAACCCGACTGCAACCTGTGAACAGAGTCTAAGAATGGAACTGGAAAGTATGTGACATATGTTATAACTGCCTTAAAGCCAGCACTATGAGTAAACAATGTGCCGTTAACACCTAAAACTAAATAAAATCCCAGTATTTTTGGTATCTGGCCTATTTCATATCAAGAAGTAGAGTTAAACTAATCTTTAGAGGACTAAGCAATGATACTTTAAACACGTTAAAAATCAAAGTGTCTCGCAATTACATGATTAACAGTTATCAGCTCATACCTGTGTACCATATTTACACCCTCCAGATAAGCCAGGGCTTTGCAGATCTGCAGGCTGTACAGGAGGAGGGTAACATTGGTCAGTTTGTGTGGGTTGTCCATCAGGTATTGTCCAAGCTTGAATAAACATAAAGAGGAAAAGCTGATTCTGGAGTAATACCTAAAGAAGTCATGAGTATAAGCTGGTTTGTAGACTACTACATTATTATACATAGGAGTTTAAAGTAAATCATGTATTATTTAGCCAAATAAATTGCTTATTTATTTATTATTCATTCACCAATGTATACTTTTCATTACCAATTGTTCCTCACCTCTCCATGTGGGTAAAGTTCCATTACAATCCACACTGGAGCCTCCTCAATGATTCCAATCAGTCTTACAATGTGAGGATGGTCAAGTTTCTTCATAATCACTGCCATAAAACAGTGGGAAACATGCTCTAAAACGACAGAAGGCATAGCTTTCTTTATAACATTAGAAAGGAAAAGAACTTACCAGCTTCACTCATGAATTTTTCTTTGACATCAGCTGCACAGTCCTTGCATGTCTTCACTGCAACGCTCATTCTGTCACCTGTCTATATTACAACAGTCTTTGTTAATATAGAGCAGCCCAGGCTTTTAACATTTGGTTTAACAGATTTTAACCCACAAACTAATGACCACTAACTCTCTTTCTCTCCCTCGCTCTCTCTCTCTCTTTCCACCTCACTCTCTTACTTCTCTCCTCATCCATTCAGCCGGAGACTCAGCCAAAAAATATGGACTTTCACATGCAGGGAAGGGCACACAAGCACACTAATAATTTTGTAGAGAAAAAGTGGTCTCCCTTATTATCCCAGTTGCCTCTTTTTAATCAAGAACCGCTTTGTCTGCACTGATGACGGTTTGTTGTTTGCTTAACACCCTGCACTGAGGCAGTGAGTTTCTGTGCTTCTCTAAGCTGTTGCTGTGTGTTTGTGTATGTGACAAGACGAAGCCTGTTATTTCTTTACAAAGAACACCCCTCCCTTTCACATTTTTTGTGCAAAACTTATAAAACATTTTATATTTTTTCCAGAATGTTAAACTCAGCAAAGAGACAACATTTGTTTCATTTGCACATATTAAACATTTTTTCCTGAATTATTTATTCTTGCAAATCCATAATTTGAATAGGGTTTTGTTGAGAAACAGTGCTGCAGCCATGCGTGACACACAGCTTCAATAAAAGAGAAGGTGCGGAAACCTGAAAAGTACCAACCACTATTTCAAAGGAAGCACTAGTGTTGATCTGACTGTCAAAAAAAAGAAAAGCATTTAAGTCACATGCTTTCATGGTCTAGACAAACTGTGTAAATTCTTCTAGGTTGTTTTCAGCATTAGTGCATTTTCCACTCATTCCTTGCAATTCTAATAAAAAATTTGTAAAAAAAAAAAATAATAATAATTTACTATGGGACAAAAAAACCCTGAATCACACAGACTTTATTTGACTCAATTATAATGAACAATATTTATTTAGTTCATTAAGAAAGCAAACTGATCAAATCTGAATAAACAAGAGAGTCCTAAAGTAAATGAATCCACCCTGCACCCTGCAGTAAGCTCATAAAGCCTGCAGCTTACTAATATGTTGCTGCATCTCTGCTGGGAGTGAGTGTGCTTTAACAAACAGGAAAACCTGAGAGTCATGTATGACAGATAAGCAAGTGACCTTTATGCAAAAAAATCTGTAGCATATTGAAGAAAGAGAACAGCTACTGCCTACAATTAACCCTTAAGTCAGATAAGAAAATCTATATCTGCAAAAATATCCGGCCAAAAACCAGCATTCTGAGGCACCGCTGGTTCTTTTTTGTGCTTTACAGCATTTCTGAAATAACAAACACTTCAGCGTATCCTGTATCATTACAATATCTTTAAGTATCATGAATTTGCTTTTTTGCCATACCTCACACATCTACTCTCAACCTTTTAACAGAAAACAGGCCTGATGATGTTTCTGGGTCATAGTTTGAAAGTCGGCACAGCTGCTGAATGCAAATTAAACCATTCTAACATTTTAATGATTTTAATCTATCCCCAATTACAGTGCCTTGCAAAATGATTCAGCCCCTTTTAAAGCATCAGATTTGTCTGAACTAGAAATCACACTTACGTAGATGGTTTGAGAGACTATTGTTAGGACAAACCAATATGTTAAAATTTAAAATAATAAAAACATTTAAATTAATTATTTTTGTCTCCCAATTTTAACCCCAGTTTTTAGTTGTACGAGTGCAACAGACAGCTGCCGGCTATCAGAGATTGAACGGAAGGCTGTGGCCTCACCTGGCACCAAGCTCTCAGTTGAGCCATTTGCGAGTACTTGGTAGCATCACATTTTGTTGCAATAACAAGTTTAAGCCGGCTGGGGTAAGTTTTTTGGTAGATATTTTTGACCCATCCATCCTGGCAAACTCGTCCCAAATGTTGAGGTTGTTTTGTTGGACGAATTCTCACAATTCTCGTTTCGACTGAGCTCTGCAATTCCGAAATCTTATGCCCTCAAAGTGAGTTGAGTATTTTTGCATGGCCCAGAATATGTTCACATAAAATCAATGATAAACATTTGCACTTTTAAATCTGTTCTAGCACAGCACTTTTGATGAGTGCTGTATATGTTCTGCGTTTGGAACATCTTCACACTGAATAATTGAATAACACATTTCTAATTTAACCTGAATTGTTGAACCTTCAAGAGAATCACAAAGAAAATTAATTCAGTATCGATTTGATTCAAGAACATGAACTACTTACCTTGCTTTTGTAAATTCCTTCATGAACCTCTCCAAAGAAACCTTCACCCAGGATCCGGCCGAGAACAATGTTGTCTCGAGAAAGCCTGTACCTGTCGGCTATGGAACAAAACGAACAAAGTGCAGTGTGAGAAAACAACACTGGTCTGATCTAAGATATATTCCCGCTGCACAAACATGTGTGAAGTCCCAAATGAACCCTTACTTGAGTCTGGCTTTACATCTGGTATCTCTGCATATATGCCTGAACCTGTGAGAAATTAAGAGTCGGTCATTCTGTAATACAGTAGTACCCAAACTCAGTCCTTTAGCCCCACCTGTCCTGCATGTTTTAATGATTTCCCTGCTTTTTCCTAGGAAAGGCTTGTTAATGAGCTGATTAGTTGGATTAGGAGCTGTGTTGGGAGCATGGAAAACACTACAATGAACAGAGCAGGGGGTCTTCTAGAACCAGAGCTGAAAACCACTGTTAAATATTCAAAGACATTGTTGAAATACTTTTGAAAATGAGATAAAGCACTTACTGATGCTCGCTCTGTTGGAACAGGACTTTTCTTTACTTTTACTGGGAAAAAAAATGCATGTCAGAAAAATCTACAGAATGTATAACAGAGCTGTACATAACTATATTGTCTTTAAGACAAGAAGTAAAATTGCTCACCTTTTAGGAACTGGAGGTAGAGAATCTCTTGCTTCTGAAGAGCAGAAAAAGAAGAGACATAGTACGTTACTTAACATGACCACAATCATGTATTAACATTTTATACAACAAATTTCAAAATCAGGAAAAGGCAAGACCATATACTGATTCATACATGCGTACATTTATACACAATTGTAATGTTGTTCAGGTGAAAATTATGTAAATATTAATGTAGATATTTTTGAACAGGCAAATTTCAGGTTTTCCCTTTTCAATGTACCTTTGCAGACATAGAAAGAACCCACCTTTTTTTGGTCTCGCCATCACAGAACTGTCCTGTCCATTCATAAAACGGCAGAAACCGTCTATCAGGTCCGCCATGTTCTCGGCAACTGCTAAGGAGGCTGTGTTGACTACCAAAGGCTGAAGATTTCACATAATACAATATTCTTTTAGAATTAGAAAAAAAATTATTGTCATATTTTAGCATTATCATAGTATTATAAAAAATATTCAAGGTTCATTTGCTAAAAGAGCCATCTGCTAACTACTACAACAGTGCTATCTAATTCATAAAATGTTCTTTTTTCTGAATTTAACTACAAGCAGGGTATTTCTTTTGTATTAGCATTTCCGTGATTGCTGTGCCATTTACATCATGCTGAAATTGCTCATGTACAGTAAAGGTAAATTACATTTTAAACACAGTAAATGTCCTTCACAGCAACCTGTCAACCTGTTTCAGAAAACAATATTTTTGCCTGCTCCAGTCCACATTTAATCTTGAAATAAAATTGAAATAAAATCCTTCAAAAATCACATTTTGTGCATTAATGTGTAAATCTAATGCCAAAAATATCCATCTTTACAAAGCCAAAAGTATATGGACACCCCTTGTCACCCCTTGGAGCACAGAGCACTCGGGAAACCAAGGATCCATGCAGATGAGTTTTTATTAAAGAAAAACAAGAAGAAACAAAACAGGGACACGGGCCAACCAGGAACAGGATACAGAACTAGGAACAGGAGCAAAACGTGCGCTAACTGAGGCGATGGACAGATGGTGAGGACTAACACAACCTAAATACAACACATAATCAGAACCCAAAAGACAAGACAGGTGGAACACATGATACACGAACAGAAAACAGCTGAAACAGAAAAGCACATGACACATGAACACAAAACCACATGACACCAAGACACGTGACCAAACCAGAACAGAACATGAGTCAAAATAAAAGTCCTTAAACACACAGAACTGAAAACAGGGCAAAACCAGAACTAAAACACAACAGAAAAGCAGTGGCCTTCACCGGCCACTGACCGTACCGTGACAACCCTCCTAAATAAGTTTAAATGTTTTAGCTATATCTATATATCTATATATCTAACATAAAATCAAGCATATAGCCCTGCAGCCTCCATAATCATACAATTTCAGTAGAACAGGTCGTACTCTGACTTTAAATGTGGTGCTTTTATAGTCAGCTTGGGAAATTGGTGCCCTGCTAGATCTACTTCGATCAGCTGTAAGTGCAATTATTGTGAAATAAAAAACAGTGATGTGTGCAGAGGAATGAGTGCAGAGGAATGTAGTACAAAAAAACTATTATCCTTAGTTGCATCACCCAACTACAGAGTTACAACTGCAACATTACCACACAAACTGTGTGCCTGGAGCTTCATGAGATGGATTCCCCTGACTGAGTAGATGCACACAAGAATATAAGATCAGGGCATTCACAATGACCAGCATAAGCTAAAGTGGTGTAAAGCACGTCACCACTGAACCCTGGAGCAGTGGAAACATGTTCTCTGAAGTGATGAATCATGCCTCACAGCCTGGCAGTCTGAAAAATGAATCTTCAGTTTGGCAGATGCCAGGAGAAAGCTACTTACTGGAACAGTGTATAGTGCCAACAGTAAAGTTTGGTGGAAGAGTGATAATGTTCTGAGGCTGCTTTTTTAGGAATTTTGCTAGAGTGTCCACCTGTGCACAAAGTGAGATCCAGAAAGACACAGCTTGATGCGTTTGGTGTGTAGGAACACCAGTGTCTGCACTGAGCCCTGAGCTCAACACAAGTGAGCACCTATGAGACAAACTGAAACTGAGAGCCCAGACCTTGACCTCACAAATGCTCTTGGTGCTGAATGATATAGTGATAATACTGTGAAAAGTCTTCCCGGGGGACAAAGCCCATATTTTTTACAGGTCAGATGGTCAGGTGTCCACATACGTTTTGCCATCCCACAAGACACACGTAATACAGGAATGTGTACTATCCAAACTTCCTACAGACAATTATATTTTTTCTAGTCTGGATGCTAGTTTACCACATGTTGTGCTTTTGCTAATTTTTTGCTAAAACTGTTAGTTTTTCCCCTTTTACGGAGATGGATTAGGATATTTTTAATAGTTGAATGCGTAGTCCCTAGATTCACAGCTGAAAAATCAGCGTAAAAGTAACAGTAATGGCAACCCAGAGGTGAAATCATTAAAATCTAGGCTGACAAAAATAGGATTGGCCAACTGTTGTACTTCAAAGTAACAGCAAAGCTAAAGTTTACCCCATGTATATGTGAAGCCTTTTTTTTTTTTTACAAAATATGACCGCTAAAAATAGGTCATTTTTACGTCATTACAGCACACGATTCATTTTCAGGCGCTGAATTGCAAATGCACAATTCCCTAAACGTTTCACAAATGATCTTATAGGATGGACTTGGTGAGAACTCAAGCAAAATTAAAAGGTCTAAATATTTTTAAGTTACATTTTGAATCAGCTGTGTAACAACTGACAAAGAAATGGTCCAAAATTCACTAGTGAAAAATTGATGCATAGAAATATGAATGTTATTTATTACATCAATACACAATAATTGATTCTTTAAGTTAAATAAAAATCTTACTTGTTTAACTCCTTTTATGTCCACTTGTAACAGACCTTTTCCATCATTCTGAAGGGAGCATTTGATGCTCTGAACTTGTGAGAAAGCAGCAAGGCAGACAGGCTATGATAAAGTAAAAGACATCTAAATATTGGGACACAGTTAAATACAATGCAATTCACCTCATTAAAAGTTAAAGAAACATGAATACAGCCAAGGAAATGGAAAGTATGAGTGAGCAGGAAGTGTGGCAAAGGTGTACAAATAAGGCAAACTTCTCCACTATATTAAGAAAACTTCTGCTGATGTTTAAGCCTGCCACCTACCCATTGTCATACTAGACCAAGAGAGGTGATGGAGTGATGATAAAGTGATACAACACAACACTTACCACTGAGTTTTTGTCGGTGCGTTGACAAATACCTTTAGGGCCAATTACAAGATCTACAGCCAAGTTCCACCCTTGCTGCAAACAGTTGAACATTAATTACACAGTAATATGCACAATTCTACACAAAATCAGCATTCAGAGATAGAAAACGTTATCTGATAACCCACAATATAACTGTACTACATCTAAATTTCATATAATACAATCTAAATCTCATGATCTTCCAGCTACATAATGTAGAATAAATCATAAAATAAACAATTCCAATCATTTTCATAGTTTATGAGTGATTTACATTTTTAAATGGCCTTTCCCCTCTCAAAAATAAAGGCTTACAGATTGTTCTATGCTTTACATTATGTGAAGGTTCATTAAAGTCAGCAGCTAGGTGACAAAAAGTGCTGGTAACACTTTGCTGAAGGTCACATGTTTCAGGACAACTGACATAAACCTATATTTAGCTATTTAGCTTATTCTAATCAGTTACAGTTGTCACAATGTCATTTCACCACTTGATATTTGATGTAATTGATAGGGATGTCCCAATCCGATATTCTGTATCGGTATCGGTCCGATCCTGACCTAAATTACAGGATCGGAAATCGGGAAGGATTTAGAAACG
>JBBPDH010011604.1:0-11191 GCA_037974565.1 Clupeocharax schoutedeni
TGTGTGATGTTCTCACCCTGCTGGTCTCCTTTAGGTGGTATCTACAGAGCGTGTGTGTGTGTGTGTGTGTGTGTGTGACCGAGAGAGAGTGAGAGAGAGAGAAAGGGCACCATCTGCCATCTGCAGTGCTCCGTGCCAACAGCGTTTTCCCCCAATCATCCACTGGTGAGTGTGAGGAATACAAAAAGAGACAGAGAGAGAGAGAGAGAGAGAGAGAGAGTGAGACTCAGAGAGAGAGAGAGAGAGCGGGTGGAGACAGAGAGAGAGAGGGGGGAGACAGAGAGAGAAAGACAAAGAGAGAGAGAGAGAGTGACAGAGAGTGAGAGAGGAAGGAAACGGAGAGAGAGATTAGCCGCAGCTAATCAGGATTTCCTGATGCTTCTCGTTTCTTCTCATCACCTCTTTCAATTAAAAGGCGATTGCCACTCGGAGAGTAGTCCTTTTGACACACACTGAAGTGTGGACGTGAGCGAAGGGTTCCTCTCACATCTCATTCAGTCTGGATCTGATAACATTACCCAATAATTAATAACTGATACCAACACTAATAAATGAACATTTTTGTGTTTGCCTAAAATATATCAATTTCCTTACAATTTTGCATTTAAAACAATTCCACACATACAAAAGCACAAAAGAGGCATGGGATCATATATTTTGGATCCTGGGAAACATCGCAGAGACCATTTTGTGCAGAATCTCTTTTGCAGGAAAGGCAAAAATATAAAACAAAAAATCTTAGTAACTAAAGATAGTTACTGGAACATGAATTAACACTTTGAAAACTTGATTTTAATGTTTTCCTTTTTTTTGTCAAAATAATTATTAAATTATTACCAGTCAACGAGTTAAATCAATTAGAAGCAACCAAACAGCCACACAACGTTTTGGCGACAATAAAGTAACTGTCTGTCTGGCTGTGCTACATTTAACACTAATTTAACACTACATTTAACACTACACTGCCAAGGAAAAAGAATAGGTTGTTATTCAAAAAATCAATTTGTTTGTAAAACTAGCTGTGTGAGTAAGGGAACCTCTGTGTATGGTGTGTGTGTGGGGGGGCGTACATGTGTGTGACCAAACAGAAGCTACCCTGATTACAGCAGCTACTGACATAAAGGCCCAAAAACTGAAACTGAAAGTGAAAGAGATGTGGCATAGACATAACAATGGCAGCGAAGGGAGAGGAACTTAAGAAAACACGGCTCACAGAAGTCACACTGTGGTGCAGATATGGAGCTCCTCCACTTCCAAAACACTTTCTACCTTACAGTGTACTGGGCACCCCTGGTCTTTACCCATTTCTCATTAACAGACAGTTCATGATCAGTCCCATGACTTTGTTCAGCCTACAGTAACATACATCAACATTCAACAAGTTATAACAGAAACGATACAAACAACACATGAAATAGACGCCACAACCATGTAACACTAATGTAATGTAACGGTACAATGTGAATTGGATGTAAACCTTCCAGAGTGCCTTGTGTTGCACCATAAGTGTGATTATTAATTGGATGTAGTTACAGGATTGAACAAAGTGCAAGGAATGTCAAAAACAATACAATAAATAGATGATATAGCAATGTAGCAGCACTGCATATGACATTGTGGTGAAAGGCTACTGGACCCAACCTGGACATCACACACGAAATAAACACATCCACTTAAATGGGAATTGTTTTACATTTCTGCATAGTTACATGGAGAAGGAATAGGCAAAGTCAATCAGAGTGCTTAGTACTAAATGCTTAGTTAGTATTGTACACAGAGGTGGTTATAGGAACCTCTAAAACCTCTAAAAACAACCCGTATTGTGTGGTTATAAATGGACGTCTTTAACAATTAATTTTATAAAGCTTTGGCCGTAAACATTTAAAACCCATTAATAACAGAGAGGCACATGCAAGGCAAAATATTCCTAAAAGTAAAAACACTTTTTCAGATTATTCAGCTTTACCGTGATTAACATAATGTGGCGAGCGTGAGAAAGAGAGACGACAGACGACTGCATCTTTCCAATCTCTTGAGTTTATTGTCAGCTTTGAACGGCCTGCAGCAAGCCAAACAGGGTACACCACGCCACCTACTGGTCACACACCTATTCTACTGATAGCACTGAAACACAGCTCCAATCACAACAAATACACACAGAAAACACACAAAAACCCCACACAGCAACACAAAACCACCCCAGCATCCCACACAGACACTTTTACCCACTAAGATACCCCAAAAACACACATTACAGGCGAACCGGCCGTTTTGCTAACCGCAAAGGCTCATGGGAGCCAGTCCCTGCCTGCCAGTTCGTCATGTGTAATGTGTAGATTCAGTGGACAGTAAATGCAGAGGCCACATTTGTGTGGTAGACACTGTGACTCCTGTTTATAGGTTTATCTGCAATTCACTATTTTACATGAAACCACTCTGAACGACTTAATTTAGTTCTCAACTGCTACATTATACAAACATTTGGAATAAAAATGGTGGAACTCCTTTTTAGGACATTCTGTAATTATATTTACACACAATATGCAATCAATCCTTAGAGACCAGAGTTGTTGCCAGTTATTGCAAACTCATGCTGTGAATTAAATTAATTATTTCCCACTTGTAGCTCATTGAAACAAGTGGAGACATTGTGTGAAAAGTGCAGATGTTAAACTGGGATGCCCATATGACGTTCTAGACGGGGGCCAGCATGGGCCAGGGCCCCTGTAGAACTGCTCCTGGCCCCTGTTATGGCTCCTGCACTGAATGGCCAGTGATTTAAATATTAATTTCTTATCGTGGCATGCGCTGGCTCAAAGAACTAACACTACGTGTGTTTTGGACAGACTGCTTAAAGCGTTACACGCACGCGCTGTTATCTAGAACCTCCAGTTGTACAAGCGAACAGCTGGAGCCCTAAATGGACTAACTTTCTATTTTTCCTCTTCACTACAGTGAGATGATAACAGTGTGATTTGAAAAAGAACTGTAATGAAAATAAATGAAAAGCTAAATGTAAAATAAAATATAATATAAAAATGGACCTGTTTTACCGATATATAAAACACACTGGCCCCACTTCGGCCCCCCTGGTAATTTTGGTCTAGAACCGCCGCTGGGTTATGATTTGTAGACATCTGCTCATCTTCTGAAAACAAGATGTTCAGAGGGAGAACTTGTAACAGCCCCTGCTCTTCTAGGGGAAGGCTATTGGGACATTTCAGTGAAACTCTTTGATTGGATGCAGCCAGAAACGAGATGAGGATGATAAGTATTTGATCACAAATTCCGCTACGACACATCTCAGTTGTATTGAATAGAGCTCCATCACTCTAAAGAGCACAGTTCCACCACTCTACTGCTGTGCAGGCCAGTGCTGGAAGGCTTGATCCCCCTCTAGGCATCGCTTGGCACTGACCATGATGACCTAAATTCACTAATTAGAAGGGCTGTCTGAATGCTTCTGGATATAAAGTATGTAATTAATAAAAATAACTACATTTACATTATGTAGCACATATCTAGTAATAACTATTGACTTTTCACAGTTAAATTAGGTTTGTGTGAAGAGTAATTGGTCATGTTCAGTTTTCTAGATGTAATGAAGCTTTTATAAGGTGTCATGGATAAGGGGGAAAGAAACACCCTTTTCGCAGTGCTGTGGGATTTTCATTACCTGCGTCGTAATGAATTCCCAAACCAGCCCTGAACCAGCACAGGTGAAGGCCCGTGCAATAAACACATGGCTGCAGAGCCAGAACTAATTCACCGCCGATTCCCTGCCTTCTCTCATCATAAGCGCATCATTTGACACCTGCTTTTATGGCACATCACTGCTGAAATGCAGGTCTGCTCAAGCTTGTTAAGGGCCTTCTGGTTTGATGTTAAATCTTCCCTATGCATATTCATGCTGGCCCTGCGCTTTAGTCACGTTAATGCTTTTAGCAGGACGAATTACAATCCTGGTGCATGGCGCTTAAAAAGCTGAGTGAGGACAGTTTTAAAAGGCCCATGTTAGGGTAGACCATTTTTCTCTATTATTTTTTAAACAAAAGAATTTAATGTAGTATGGAAGCACCATTAAAGACTCAAAACATACCGCTCACTCCCCAATCCATGCAGACACTTTTCTGTGATTAAAAAAAGGAACCAGATTGACCAGTTCCCAATCCTGCCACAGCCTTTGGAGAATACTGTTGCGTTAAAAGGGTGTCAGAGTAACATAAACATGAATGTAGAATGTAGCTTTCCCAGCAGGTCATTGCCCAGAGCATCACACTGCCTCGGCCAGCTTGTATTACATTTACATTTTCAGCATGAGGCAAACCCTTTTATTCATAGCAAATTTCTGCGTAAAACAGATATAGTTGCATGAAGTGTTAGGAGTCTTGCCCAATGTCTCTTACCAGAGCAGTGCAGTAAGTCTCCCAGGTTAGTAGTCTGCACCTGCCACTCCTGCTTGAAAGGTAGTAATGATGTCCACTACACTGACCAACCGCTTATCGTAGTGCATTCTGAGTGATGCACCCCTGTCTGACACATTATGCCAAAGGATTGGTGATTTATCAGACCAGGCCACCTCTTCTGTGCTCCATGATCTGGTTATGATGCTCATTGCAGTTGTTGATGGTGGGCAGGGTAAACATGTGTACTCTGACTGGTCTTCAGCTGCACAGCACAACACAAAGCAAGCTGTGATGCGCTGTGTCTTCTTTCTATCATAGCCAGCATTATCTTTTTCATCAATTTGTGCTATAGCAGCACTTCTGTGGGATCAGATCAGATGGAGTAGCCTTTGTTCCCTACGTGCATCAGTGAGCACAAGACAGACCAGCCAGTCGAAACATCTACCTTTAAATGGCCCATATTCTACAATTTTATTGTATTTAATTTTTTTCTTTTGTAGTCGGCATGTCAGCTTAATTTTACCCGTTGGATGTAATTAGGCTGTTGTTGATATGGTTCAGTGGAGAGATGGCTGTGTGGATTCTTTGGAAGGCTGTAATGATCCACTTGCTACCCCATGACTAGGAACAGCATGGTCATTTTCCCAATGCTTTCCACTAAGGCTGGCCAAGATAATGGTATAAATTGTCATCATGGTAAATGAACATAAATCACATTAATTCACAGTATGCTGTGCTTATCATGAATATCTAACCGTGTTTTCTGCAGTGAATGAATAAATACTTGTTGTTGTTGATAGTATTTCTAAATGTAGTACCATAAAAAATATGTCATCATGAATGTTGTATTTTTTAATGAAGTATGATAATATTTTTGGCCATATCCATACCTTCCACTCAAATGCTACTACAGACTTTCTGCATAAATAGCAGGAAGGGATGGGCGGAGCAAAATTTCTGGAGGCTGAAAGGGTGGGGCTAAACTGCTGTAGACTGAATGGGTGGGGCTTAAGTGCTGTCAAATGAATGGGTGGAGTTGAACTGCAGTTGGCTGAATGGGCGGGTCTAATCTGCCATAGGCTAAACGTACAGGGCTAAACTGTGGTAGACTGAAAGGGTGGAGCTAGGTTGACTGGAATAATTATGACTTCACAACCATGATGTTTATTAAAAAAATAATTCATTTGACCATAAGGAGTGAGCAGTATGAACTAAAATAGATGATACTAAACTCTATGAAATTCAAGTTTTCTATGTAATGGGCCCTTTAAAAGTGTGCAGACTTGCGAGATGAACACTATTCTAAATGTGACTCCTCCTTGCTTTATAAATGAGGAGGAAGAGCTCCCACATCTGTTTAGGGAATCCGTTTCCTCGCTTTTGTCCAGCCGCCATTGGCCAATCAATTGAGATGATTGGGTTTGGCAGCAGTGCGGCAGGTCCACCGCCCGGCAGGCCAACGTGAAATATACACCAGCGTCCCAAAGTCTGAGTGTGCTTCCAAGAACTGACTTTATGTTATTATCTTTGGAAGAACAAGAATCGTTGAGGCTTATTCTTCAAGACGACATCATTTAAAACTGAGATGAACCTGTTTTTTCAGACCTCAACTTCTACGTAAAGGTTGGAAAGGTGTAAAACGTACTGTGACACATCAACACACTTTCTAGGATCTAAAAAGACAGCTGGAATAATGACTCTCCCATTCTGCAGAAACGATTACAATCAGTATCACATTTCAGGCTGTTATTAAGGCAGACGCACCAGATTTTTTACTGTTTAGAATTAGAAAAGTATGTAATATCATAAGACAAATCAAAATATTCCGACTAAAAGAGTCTTTGATTGAAATGATGAAATATGAAATGCCAGGGGTTTTTTTTGTGTTGTACTATAAGCATCCAACATTTCTTCTGAAATAATATTAAAGGGTGATTTCAAAGATGTTTCAAATTTTCTGCATAATTAAATCCTCAAGATATAGAAATAGTCATTAGAGTGGTTGCGTGTGAAATGCTCCCTTCTAGAGAAACGTACTGAATTGGTCACAGCTGTGATGATAGGAAAGCCAAAGTGCTAAATGGTTCGATGACCAAGACAGGAGATTTTGGCCTAGAGTACGTAACATTTTTATGATGTAGATGTACAGTACTGTGCAAAAGTGTAGGCAACTACAAAAATAATAATTAAAAACTGTTTAGAGCAGTGAGTGTTTTTCACATTAATATTACTAAATATACTACCTAAAACTAAAAGCTTCAAATATTCCTTTTAGTTTCATGTAGTAAAACTAAACAGTAAATTTACTTCTACAGTAAATAGTGTTATGTTCAGTATATCAGTGCGTTCCTTTTGAAAGTCCAGTATTACTATAGTTTCCATCAGAAACCTGGTTTGACTCAATCAGTCCTTCATTAAATTAGATCAGGAGCTGCTGATGGAGATTCACAATCCAAACAATGGCTGGAGGAACCGAAGAGGAGCCTGGAACCGAACCTGTGTTCTCCTCCATGGCACACAATGTCAACTACTTTTATACAACCAAAACAAATCTTTTTACTGCTTTCTTGTTTGTTTGTATTTCTTCTAATGTTAACATTTATAGCGAAAAGACAATTTATCACACCCTGGAAACATGACTTTAACTATTAAGTGCAAATAAGGCTGTTGCACAGTTCTGTACTTGTAGAATATTATAAGAATACTTTTTCAGATTTACCAGTATTTTATCCATATCAACATTATCTATAAAACTGGAAGACATCATGACTCCTGGTTCCTTACACTGCAATGAAACATGACATATTTTTAGCACTCTGGTTACATCTCAGCAAACAAACTATAAAATTATAGTAGAATTGGCTAAATATAGGTGGATTGGCACTCTTTGCTACAGTAACAACGTCTGCTCTATTGGGAAGGCTTTACATTAGATTAGTTTGAAACATTGCGGTGAGGGATTGATTGCATAGAGTCACTCCAGCTGCTACACAGCCCAGAAGAGAACACCTTCATGTCCTTGTCGTCTGGATGGGATACTTTTTACACTGCAGAATTTGAATGAATCTGTTTGGTTGCGCTGGTCTTGAAAGATTGTATCAGAGCCCTACCTCTTCATGCCACTGCCATCAAGTTATAATAACGAATAAAGCAAAGTCGGCTCGGCCATCACCAGAATTGGACGGATTGCTATTTGGGGTAAACCATGGTCCGGCGATGCTCTGATGTTTGTAAATCAAGGCTAACGCTGTTAGATGAGGAGCGGGAGAGTGGATACAAGAGGCCAGACGAACGACAGGGATGGACAGAGTAAAATAAATGATGTCCTTCGGCAATAACACTGATTCATGTCTGACGTGGAATGTGACACAGGGGTCATCTATGCTGCTACGGCTACTGACTGTGTGCACGTTAAGGGTGGCCAATACGGCAAAACATAAAATCAAAATACGTTTTTGACAACAAACGAATTTTATTGATAAAACAGCTTATGTTACAACTGCACTAGTTTACTGGTAACACTGTAAACTAGTGCAGTGGTAGCATAAGAGTCCCTTATTGTGCAAAGTAGTAATATTGGATATAACAACTATTATTGCACAAGTAATGACATCATTAGTGAATCAGTGTTATTATCCTGACACTAGATTTTCAGGCTTTAAGACAGTGTACAAAACATCCCAGGAAAGCAAGATTTAGCAGTTATAAAAACTCTGTTTTCTGTTCTGTGTGTTCTTGGACTCTTATTTTGACATGTCTGGTCTGGTTCTGTTCATTTGTCACGTGTCTTCTGTTCTCACCTGTTCTCTGTTTATGTGCCCCCCAGTTCCCAGCTGCCTTGTGTTTCCCCTAGTTATGTTGTGTATTTAAGCCCGTTTCTGTTAGTTAGTCCTCATGTGTCCATTGCCTCACCTTCCTGTGTCCTGGTTCTGGTAATTCGTGTTCCGGTTATTCTGACGGCCCCTGTGCCTGGGTTTTGGTTATCTGTTTTGTTTTTGTTTACTAAACGCATCGAGTATGGATGGTCTGGTCGCTCCTTACTCTGAGGTAGCTCCGGGTTGGGGCTTAGCCACACCACCCGTGACAATATCTATCTATAAGCTAAAATAAACAATTTAAAAAGGAACAAAAATAAAATAGTCAAAAATAGTAATAAAACTGCTCAAATCAGGTTAAATATATAATGAGCCGGCAGCCAATCGTGTTACCATGCAATTACATCATACATAAGGGGTCTAAGGTGGGGCTTTGCACTGCTGCCTTTTTGTCTGTCATGACTTAGACTGTAATCATAAATCCCACTTCCATTCCAACAGAGTATGTTGAGTATCTGATTGGTCAGCTGAGAAGAGAAATGACTATTATGGAAGACACTGACCACTTCAAGTCTAAAAACATTGTCAAAACAGGGCATCTAGAGTGCAGCACACAAAAATACCCCAACAAAACAGCCACATGGCACACAAGAACCACGACACTCCCAGCAGCACCTCGGCCTGCAAAAAAAAAAAGTGTCTCCTGTGAAGTTTTTCACCACCCTTTCTGTTACAGGGTGTCTTAGTGGTACGAACGGCAAGTTTTTTTCTCACATGCATGTGAAAAATAGCATGTGAAGTGTGTAAAAACACACTTGTTTCAAGTATGAGTGCGAGTCGTTTTTCAGTAAAGTCTTTTAGAGTCTATTTAATTTATTATCGTTCAGTTCTATTAGTTTCATTACAGCCCTTCTGTTACAGACTCTGGTTACTTAATATATAGTCAGAATAGTGGTTAGTTTTGTCGATTACTAATATAATTAATAGTGACAGCCTTAGTGGAAATTAGATGCACATTATGTTCAAGAACATTCAGGGCATTAGCTGTTTCAGTGTAGAGTGTGTGTGTGTGTGGGTGGGGGCGGTCAGGGGTTGTAAGCTTTCTTTGGGGGATTATTAAATGCGTGTCAGTGGACTGGTTGCTTGTATTAGTGGTAATTGGTTGCCGTTGAGGAAGGGAATGTTGGACAGGACATTCAGGCAGTGTATGTATGTGTGTTTGTGCATGTGTTTGTGCATGGGTGTATGTGTGTGTGTGTGTAGTAAGGGTCACTTGTCTGGCCCTTTGCTCATCAGACTGACATGTCCACTCGAGCAAAGCATGTCTGTAAAGCCTCCAGCTCTAAACATCCCTCTCTAAAGAGCAGCCCTGTGGGGTTACAGTATCAGTATCAGCTCTAGCGTCAGTTCTGGAATCTTATTGGCTAAACCATGCTGTGAAACACTCACTATACATAGACGTAGCCAACACACATCAACTGAATTGTGTAACAATAAATGTTGTGCTGCTCAGTAACCATGGCCTACTGATAATGTACTACTGTTAAATTGTCCACTGTGATAATAATGGATTCATAATTCCAGTTATTGTTCATAGTTCATTTTTTTCATAACAAGTCAAGTGAAGTAGGCTTTTAGCCATAAACACACAGTGAAATAAAACTCCCGCACCACAACACTATTCCAGATGTACACACATCTACACACCATCACACACATCATCATACACTACACACCTTCACACACACCATCATACACTACACACCTTCACACACATCATACCCAAGTTTATTAAATCCATCTCCCACAGTGTGATTTGTAATGATCTTATAAGGTTGCTGAAATCGCAGAGTCAGAAGATTATACTGTATATGAAGATAAAACAGTCCTGCTGCAGGGCTTCATTTCTATAAGCAATTGCAGCATCCTCCCACTCCTCTGTGAGCTAGAACAGAGCTTAAGCAGTCTAAATGGAAAACAGAAGGCTTTCGACGTGCGGTGCTAAAGGGAAAATAGAGCGCATTGAAAAAAGAGATTGTTGCATAAAGAGGGAACATAGCACCCGTGATTACTAACACAGAAAAGTAACATTTCCTTTTCGTTCTTTCTTCCATCTCTGTCACTTTTTCTCTGCTCTCTCAGCCACCTTCTCCTCATGAAGGCGGCTATTTTCAGAGCCATGTGGATCCACCACTATTTCCTCTTAGCCTCTTCCCCATTTTGTTTCTCTTCACTTTGCCTGCGGGGTCTCATTAGCAATTAGTAATCAGGTGTTATAACCTTCACAGCCTTTAAAGGTTTAATGTGCATTTTTACATAAGTATGATGTTATTAAAGTATTTCTGATTCTGTTAGCTGCTAGCTAGCTGCTAGCTAGTTGTTTACACTCTCTAGGTTAACTTTTCGCTTCACTAACTAACAATATGAGGGCACATTCAAGTTCCAGGACAGAACCAGAGAACCAGAGGATAGTACTTAGTGCTAAATCTTTATGTAAGAGTAATGCAAGTACATTAGGAGAGGAGATGGTCTCTGATCAGATGAGTCTTCAGGAGGTTTTTGAAGATTGCGAGGGATTCTGCTGCCCTGGTCAGCTTAGGCAGCTCATTCTACCAATGAGAAACCACAAACGAGACCAGTCTGGACTGGGTTTACCTTGTGTGTAGGAATGGCAGAGCCAGAAAGTGTTTTGTGGAGGAGCAGAGGGAGCGAGTAGAAAGATAAGGCTGAATAATGTGATGGCACTTTTTTAGGTTATTTTTGCTGACTGGGTTAGTGGTCGTTCAGTCTATTGTTTTCGCTTGGTAGGTTTGTTTTAACTTGTTTGATGATTTTTACTTGATACATTTGTTTTTTTCCTGCTTTTTCCTTATTTTAGCTTTCTATGATAGTTTATTTACATTTACATTTACATTTACGGCATTTAGCTGACGCTCTTATCCAGAGCGACGTACATCAGTGCTTAAGAAT
>JBBPDH010011622.1:0-11191 GCA_037974565.1 Clupeocharax schoutedeni
ACTATCGATTTGGGCTGATAAACAAATCATTCTACACTTTCTGTGCCATCACATTACAGGTACAGCACGGTTGCCGTTGGCAACAGTGAATGTAACTAATCCTACACACTGCTCTCTGTTGTACTGGAGGGGGTACAGCAAGAACTTCAAGAACTACTGGGACTGATTGGTTATGTAGGTCTAACATGAAAGGTTAAAAACATGCAAGATTGATAGAAAAATTTTACAACTGGAGGACACCAGGACAGAAGGCTATGGGAGAAACCTAGAAAAAAATGGGAGGTTTGACAGGTCTGAAGGAGGGTTTGTCTCGTTTTCTCACAAATCAAGACTGTAATCATGACAACAACTTTCCAGTAAATTCAGATCATAATAAAATATTTCCTCTTCTCTTCACACACGCTAATGTGGTTTGGACTGAAATCTTGGAATCTTCTCTTTCCACACAGTTTCACCACTCATTTCATTGAAGCCTCAATTCATGTTGAATTCCAGCAGTCTTAGCTAAGCTTTCTAAGGAAACATCTTTAACATCTTGTCCTAATGACACAATGGGGGTAGCTGGGTTAAAACTGAAGTCCAAGGTTCTTACGGCACCATGAAAACACCAGTTTAATGTTCACCCACTGTTCTGAACGAGCAGAGCAGATTTCTTCTTCATCTTCATCTCACTCAGGGTTCAGAAACACAGTGTTTGGCCTTGGGGAGCAGGACTCGTCCATGTGCAGCTGCTTAAGTAACTCCCTCTCACACACCCACACCAACACAAACACACACATGTACACACACACACATACACAGACAGTGGTAGTGTACACTCCGTCCATACATATTTTTTCTTTCTCTGAAGTCCAGTTGAGCTGTTATGGGACACTAAAGGCCTGCCAGAAGGAAAGAGAGCATTAAACAGATGCAGCAGGGACAAACATGCCCTGAACCAGCACATGCACTCTGCTTCAGGTCATGTGCATTCGTCTTCAGGTGCTGCGACACGGAACCAGTGCTGTAAATTCCTCCTTTTTAAAATGATCTCAGCAGGTCCAGCAATTCAGAAATAGGATTTATGCAGACTAGATGAGAAACATCTCAGACAAACCTGGAAGGAACTGTGTGAAAATGTCCACCAGAATTTTTTCTGACAGCTTTCTGGTACTCGCTTCCCTATCCATCACTCGTTTATCTCCTGGATCTTTCCTCTCTTTGATCTTTCTGCCTTTGTCTACTTTGTAAACCTGCCCTATTTGTATCCTTATTGCACTTTCCAGTGGAGCCTAGAGGGGTCTTAATGCTTGGCATTGACCAAGGACTCAAAAGGAACGACTCCCTGAGAGCAAAAGAAAAGAGAGTCAAGACTCAAGAAAAACTCCATAAAACATAAAAAAGTAACACAATGAAAGGAACCGTGAGAAAGAAGCATCAGGAAGAACCAAGACTTAGTCAGAGAACTCAGAGAAACATAAAGAAGAAGAAGAAGAATCACTAAGAGTAACCAAGACTCAGAAGGAGAAGGTGTATTGTTCCTTTTTCAGATTCTCTGGAGGGTGAGCAATTCAAAGAAACTTTTGTTTATGGATTTGCATTAAGCAATGACATAAGAATCAGATAACTTTATTGGTCACAGAGGAAACTGCTTATGTTATGACTGCACTGACACACAGAGACACCAAGACAAGAACAATAATAAAATAAGATAAAAATAAAACCAAAACTATACTCTGAAATATACTCTCTACAAAATACACTATCATTTAAATGGGTGCAAATTAGCTTCTCTACAATACTACTCACATGTATGGTCAAATGATTTCATATGTGATTTCAATTGTGTGTGTACCCCCCCCCCCCCCCACACACACACACAGCCCAACCAGTGTCTATGTAATGTGAGAGAATCAAATAATTTGTGCCGCCTCTGTAGGGAGATTATCTTCACATTCAATTATCTACTGGCCACCGCGGACTGTCCAGCCTGTCTACATTTACAGCTGTCTCTCCAAAACACATTCACACACACATACACACTGAAACACAATGACACATACGTCAGAATCCAGCAAAATACAGAGACACAATGTAACACTAAAACAATGTGGGACACACTGGGACACACTACAATAAAGTAAGACAAACTACAACACACTGGGGCACACTACAATACAGTGGGACACACTATAACAGTGGGGCACACTACAACACACTGGGGCACACTACAATACAGTGGGACACACTACAATACAGTGGGACACATTACAGTACAGTGGGACACACTACAACAAAGTGGGACACACTAAAATACACTGGGACACACTACAACACAGTGGGACACACTACAATACAGTGGGACACATTACAACAAAGTGGGACAGACTACAATACACTGGCACACACTACAACACAGTGAGACACACTACAATACAGTGGGACACACTACAACAAAGTGGGACACACTACAATACACTGGGACAGACTACAATACAGTGGGACACACTACAATACACTGGGACAAACTACAACACAGTGGGACACACTACAACACAGTGGGACACACTAGAATACAGTGGGACACACTACAATACAGTGGGACACACTACAACACTGGGACAGACTACAATACAGTGGGACACACTACAACACACTGGGACAGACTACAACACTGGGACAGACTACAATACAGTGGGACACACTACAATACAGTGGGACACACTACAACACACTGGGACACACTACAACAAAGTGGGACACACTACAACACACTGGGACACACTACAATACAGTGGGACACACAGATTTAGTGTCTGTTGTATGTAAGATTTGCTGGAATGAAGTGAAAAAAATTTTATGGATGCATTTCTTTAATCTATCAGTTGTGGTAGAAACAAGTTCAGACAGTTAACCTCAAGTGATGCTTCACATTTTTTCTTTTCTCTTATTTCTTCTTTTTCGTCTGTTCCATCTGTTACTCTCCTTTCTCTGTCTTTCATTGTTCTCTCTCTTTTTCTTTCTTTCTTTGTTCTTTATCTCTTTCTCTTATTTTCTCTTTGTTTCTGTCTTCCTCCCCCCCCCTTTTCATTCTCCCTTTTCCCTTGCCTGTCACTCTTTCTTCTCTCTCTCTCTCTCTCTCTCTCTCTCTCTCTCTCTCTCTCTCTCTCTCTCTCTCTCTCTCTCTGTGGTAAGGTGTTTTCTGTTTTTTGGAACGTCGAGGGTCTGACTGGATTTACACTGACTCCTCTCGGCTATTAATTAGTGATCTCATTTATATTGGAAGTAAAAGGGAAAACACACCTGTCACTTACGGGCAGATTTAGAGCGGCCGCTCGCTCGGTGAAACTTTTGTTTATGGATTTGCATTAAGCAATGACATAAGAATCAGATAACTTTATTGGTCACAGAGGAAACTGCTTATGTTATGACTGCACTGACACACAGAGACACCAAGACAAGAACAATAATAAAATAAGATAAAAATAAAACCAAAACTATACTCTGAAATATACTCTCTACAAAATACACTATCATTTAAATGGGTGCAAATTAGCTTCTCTACAATACTACTCACATGTATGGTCAAATGATTTCATATGTGATTTCAATTGTGTGTGTACCCCCCCCCCCCCCCACACACACACACAGCCCAACCAGTGTCTATGTAATGTGAGAGAATCAAATAATTTGTGCCGCCTCTGTAGGGAGATTATCTTCACATTCAATTATCTACTGGCCACCGCGGACTGTCCAGCCTGTCTACATTTACAGCTGTCTCTCCAAAACACATTCACACACACATACACACTGAAACACAATGACACATACGTCAGAATCCAGCAAAATACAGAGACACAATGTAACACTAAAACAATGTGGGACACACTGGGACACACTACAATAAAGTAAGACAAACTACAACACACTGGGGCACACTACAATACAGTGGGACACACTATAACAGTGGGGCACACTACAACACACTGGGGCACACTACAATACAGTGGGACACACTACAATACAGTGGGACACATTACAGTACAGTGGGACACACTACAACAAAGTGGGACACACTAAAATACACTGGGACACACTACAACACAGTGGGACACACTACAATACAGTGGGACACATTACAACAAAGTGGGACAGACTACAATACACTGGCACACACTACAACACAGTGAGACACACTACAATACAGTGGGACACACTACAACAAAGTGGGACACACTACAATACACTGGGACAGACTACAATACAGTGGGACACACTACAATACACTGGGACAAACTACAACACAGTGGGACACACTACAACACAGTGGGACACACTAGAATACAGTGGGACACACTACAATACAGTGGGACACACTACAACACTGGGACAGACTACAATACAGTGGGACACACTACAACACACTGGGACAGACTACAACACTGGGACAGACTACAATACAGTGGGACACACTACAATACAGTGGGACACACTACAACACACTGGGACACACTACAACAAAGTGGGACACACTACAACACACTGGGACACACTACAATACAGTGGGACACACAGATTTAGTGTCTGTTGTATGTAAGATTTGCTGGAATGAAGTGAAAAAAATTTTATGGATGCATTTCTTTAATCTATCAGTTGTGGTAGAAACAAGTTCAGACAGTTAACCTCAAGTGATGCTTCACATTTTTTCTTTTCTCTTATTTCTTCTTTTTCGTCTGTTCCATCTGTTACTCTCCTTTCTCTGTCTTTCATTGTTCTCTCTCTTTTTCTTTCTTTCTTTGTTCTTTATCTCTTTCTCTTATTTTCTCTTTGTTTCTGTCTTCCTCCCCCCCCCTTTTCATTCTCCCTTTTCCCTTGCCTGTCACTCTTTCTTCTCTCTCTCTCTCTCTCTCTCTCTCTCTCTCTCTCTCTCTCTCTCTCTCTCTCTCTCTCTCTCTGTGGTAAGGTGTTTTCTGTTTTTTGGAACGTCGAGGGTCTGACTGGATTTACACTGACTCCTCTCGGCTATTAATTAGTGATCTCATTTATATTGGAAGTAAAAGGGAAAACACACCTGTCACTTACGGGCAGATTTAGAGCGGCCGCTCGCTCGGTGACACAGAGAAATGTGCATCATTCACAGAATGAGATCGGGCTTTAAGCGGAGAGACATTAAGTCAAAGCGCTATCAGTTAGTCTTGGCAGAATGTGGAATACCTCCTTCATAAAGGAAATGCATCTCGCGTTCCTTCAGTCCGAGTGCGTTCAGCAGGTTAGATTCCAGCAGCTGAGTCGTGAATGCAGAACCCACTCCAGGTGCAGCACACAACTCAAATCAGAGATAATAGATTTTAAACTGCTGCCACATACGCAGGATCCGCATGATTTAACACAACTGACCCGAAAAATCACTAAACAAGGTTTTCACTACTGCACACAGCAGTTACCGACTCTCTTAAAGAATTCGGCCTGAATTCCACCAACCTTCTGTTTTATCATCACTTTTACAGGAAGCGAGGAGGTTATATTCTCGGCTCAGTGGACATTTGGAAATTGGTTGATCCAAGAGTAAGAACTGAATTGGGAAAGAAAGCATTCAAGTTTTTGGGACCTTCGACTTGGAACAAACTTCAGTCTGAAATTCATATGCAATACACTGTACAAGGGGTTCTCCGGCTACGGCAGCCTCGACATGCGGTGATTTGAGATTACAAAGCTCACTCCCATATCTAGGTTGGTTGGGCACAGTTAAATAATACACAAAATATGCAGAATACACAGTAAAATGGTGTATTAGTGAGGGAGTTGATGTCCCCAGGTATGCTCACCCATGCCATTTTGGACTGGAATCAAATGCTTTTACACTTGTTTTTTTAATACTGTACATTGTACATATGGTCTTTTTCCTTTTTCTGTGGCTTAGTTGTGCTTTTAAGTTCAAGATGATGTTTTTACAACTGTGCCAGGCCTTCTGTATACAAGTATTTTATATAAGTATCTTTTCTTGTAATTATCTTTTCTTTTTTGTGACTGTTGGACTGTAACTGTGTTGCTGCTATTTTGGAAAGGTCTCCCTTGCAAAAGAGGTCTGTGTTCTCAATGAGACAAACCTGGTTAAATTAAAGGTTAATAATAAAGTAATCCATTTACAAGATGCTTTTATACAAAGTGATTACATTCCCTGGTTAAGGGTCTTGCTCAGGAACCCAGTGATACTATACTGAAGCTAGGATTTGAACCCATAACCTCTTGGTTCACAGGCAAGTACCCTACCCTCTACACCAGCACTATGACCAGAGTGAGTGGTTTGGTGTAAAATGTCGGGTTTAGTGATGGTGAATGGAACCGAGGTCCCCGACAGAAAGTTCTAATGTGAAATGGTTAGGAAGACACTGATGAATACACAGATGCCTGAGATGTTTTGAGTTTTAAGTCTAAAACAAAACCCCTTCATAGTGGATGTTGCAGGATGTTGTGAGTCAAAATGGTCCCCTAAGAAAACTGATTTAGTTCAGCTTTGGCATTATTTTATGGACATCAATATTCCATATAAATACTCAGAAGACACTTGGTGGGTTTGGACAGTGAATAAAACATGCTTGTTGCTCTACTTCACCCTTTAATGTTCCATGTTTTATGAGGGATCCCCTTGCTTCTTCTCAAACATAATTTAGAGTCATGTGATCTACAATGTTTTTTGGGGGACTATTGCTGTTTTGTTATGTGTGAAAGAGAGAGAGAGAGAGAGAGAGAGAAAGAGGGAGAAAGAGAGAGAGAGGAGAAAGAGAGAGAGAGAGAAACAAATGAAGACAACGACAGATGATGATGGAGAGAAAATTTGATTGAGAGACACACAGTAAAAAAGTTGAAGTGTTAAAGAGAATTAGAAAGAGGAAATATCAAGGGGAAATAGAAAGAGAGATAAATATATAAATAGATAAAGATGATAGCCAATGATAGAGAAACAGAAAAGCAACGGAAATAAAAAAAGACTCAAAGAGTAAGGAATAAATATGGAGAGATGTTTGAGAGAGAGTTAGAGAGCAAGAGACAGAGACAGAGACACACAGAGTTAGTGAGGGAGTGGGAGAGAAACAGAGTTTGAGACAGCTTTAGAAAGAGTTATAGAGAATTAGAGAGAGACAGAGAGAAAGATGGACCGAGAAAGAGAGAAAGAGAAAGACAAAAAGAGAGTTAAAAAGAGCTAGAGAGAATGAGAGAGAGGGAGAGAAATATGGATAGAAAAGAGAGAGAGAGAACGACAGAAAGACAAAAAGAGAGAGTTATAGAGAGCTAGAGAGAATGAGAGAGAGAGAGAGAGAAATATGGACAGAAGAGAGAGAGAGAGAGAGAGAGAGAGAACGACAGAAAGACAAAAAGAGTTATAGAGAGATAGAGAGAATTAGAGAGAGAGAGTATCAAAGGGCGATGGAAAGATACATTTATTAAGAGATAAAGATAGAGGATGATATAGAGATAGAAAACCAAAGAAAATTAAAAAGAGAGAGTGAGAGACAGAGTTAGAGGGTTAGATAGAGAAAGAGAAAGAGAGTTTGAGAGAGCTTTAGGGTTAGGGTTAAAGAGAATTAGAGAAAATTAGAGAGAGAGCGAGAGAGAGAGATGTTTTGGATACATTTGTTTTATGCTCTGATGCATGGCTGTGCTGGAATGCTTTAGGCCAGAATACTGTTCTCCAGAGTTGGGCTATATCGGAGGAATGTTTCAGAGCATAGCTACACTCATCCGTCATCGCTCCGAATCCCTCCCTCCATCGTTCTGTTTACGTTAGCGGCTACTTATTGCGTTGGCATTAGGAGCGAATTGGAGTTCACAGATAATAAATAACTCGGCCTTCAATTATTTTCATTCCCATATTTCAGACTGATAAGTTCGCCTGTGGCACTTAAAGTAAACAGAGAGCGAGAGAGAGAGAGAGAGAGAGAGAGAGAGAGAGAGAGAGAAAGAGAGAGAGAGATTCTGAAACTCTCACCAGTAGCCGGGTGTGTTTTTGCACTGCTGGACTTTATGAAGTTTATGTGACTGCACTGTATACTGTCACTTTTATGATCCATGAATTCTGCCCCAATGTAAACTCATAAAACCCACCGGTCTGAGAACCTAAAAGGTTGTGAAAAAATGAGGGATAAAATGAATAAAACTGCTTGAGGAAACAGATAAGTATGAAAAGCTTAGGATCTCCTATTTAAAGGGGAATTCCATCAATCTTTTTACATTTTTGTATAATTAAGTGGTTGAGATGCTAAAAAAATCATTCACAGTGAGTTGGGTGTGAAATGCTCTGTTGTAGTGAAACTGAGTCAGAATTGTTCACAGTAGTTTTGAATGCAAGCAGACACCTGCCTCTAAAAGCTTCCTCACAGGAAGTTATTATGCAATAGTTATGATTGCACAGCAAAATAAAGTGAAGTAGAAAAGTGGCCATATTGCCATATGTGAACTCACCACAGCATGATCTTCTTCTCTGCATTTAACCCATTCACCAAGTGAAGCAGCAAGGCGTCAGGACCACAGCGCCCAATGGTGAGTTTGTGGCGATGGTACCAGCTAAAACACTCTCATGAGTTTTGATGAAATTTTGGACAAAAAGCAAATCAATTGGAGGGTGGAGGGACAAAAATAGTCATCAGAAAACTTTGATTTGATGCTATTTTACCATCATTAACATTACATTGGGTTTGGATAGTAAATAAAATGGCTGTATTGTGCTGGAGACATGGCCCTCATTCAATTCACTGCTGTAGTTTCTCTACAATTAGTAATTTAACACCAAACCTGCTCTTAATGACTTTGAATAGTTTGCTTTGGTGGAATAATTTGGTGGAATTTCCCTTTCGGGTCAGAATCATCAATAAAAGCAGACCTTAACTGACAGACAGGACCAAGACCTCTACCTGTCAGCAGGTTCTCACAATGAAGATATTAAACTCATCCCAAGAATAACCGACACCGTGCTGGAGTTGCAGAAACACTCCAGGCCTTGCGAAACTCCTTTTCTCCATTCAGTCATGAAAGTGGGGGCGAAATAATGAAATGATTTCAAGTTTGTGCAAGCAAGTCTATAAAAATACCTGTCTCGTCTCCCACCTCTGACCCTGCCCGCCCTTAACCTCTAAGAAAATTCGATTTTTGTGCCATGCTTCTGCATCAGGCATTGTGAGATTGCATCAGATCTTCTTAAAAGGCTGATACCAGATCCAGACTGCAAGGACGGTGCTACCCGTGTTCTATGTTCCCCCTACTTACTGCAGTCGATTAGCCAAGACGTTGGGGAAGCTGTGTTCTCAGGGCCCTCATGTTTTTTATTACTGATCGTTATTGCCTTTCAAAAGAGAATTTTTAGTGGTGCTAGCATTTATCTTCCTTTAGGGCTACTCCTGTTTTTGCCTCCCAACTCGGTTTGGACTAAGTTTAGACACAAAAATCATATGTGGACAGTACAAACTGTTACGGGGTAGATGCAACACAACATTGCACATTAATAAGCTAATTTTGTTTATTTCCAAAACAAAAGAGAAACACATTTGTCTTGCTCAAAGAACTCAAGAACAGGGACGTAAAATCTCCCTTTTCAGTTTGTGTGTTATTGTTAGAGTTCTAGAGTATGTGCTGGACTCACTAGACCATGATTCATTCTTGTTGGCCGGGTGGTGCTTTATTTGTTAGCTGCATTAGCTCCAGGGCAGAACTAAGGTCAACAAACATGTCATGGCTGTTTATGATGACAGGGTTGAAATTAGCATTAAATTCACCAAACAACTCTTTTAAAAAATAACCATCAGGAAGATATATTTCAAAACATAGAAAAGAGATGTTCCTGAACAAAATGCAAAGTGACGGCAGTTCTCTGGCATTGCTAGGGTGTTGCTAGCTGGTTGTTAAGTGGTTGCTGGACTGTTGCTAGGCTAATGCAAGATGGTTGCTGTTGTATTTTAAGTGGTTGCTATGATGTGGCTTTGAGTATTCAGGATACATTTCACTGTGTGTTGCACTTGTATGACTGCATGTGACAAATAAAGTATCTTGAATCTTGAATCTTGAATGCGAAGATATCCAAGTTGGATGCTGTAGCACTAGATGCTTGCTGTTGTGTTTCAGGTGGTTGTTAGGGTTTGCCAAGGCAGTTGTAATGGTATCCTAGGTGACTGCTACAGTGTTCCAGGTGGTTGCTGCTAGGGTGTGGGTAAGTGGTTGGTATGTTATTTTAAATTGTTGCTTAGATGTTGCTAAGCAGTTTATATGTAACTCCAGGTAGTTAATTGGTCTTATGTGTGTTTTAGGGGACTGCCAGTTGGAGGAGGGTATAGTTGCTATGATATCCCATGTTGTAGCTGGAGTGTAGCTAATGCACTGCAAGGTGAGAAAGGAAGCACAACCTTTTGCAAACCAGTTGAGTGTTAAGGGCCCTACCGTCTTCATAAGAAAAAAAAAATGCCATTATGAGACACTATCACGGAGCTGCATGATAACTAGCCAACAGTCATGCCTCAAACATCCAGCCTGCTTTCCCATAACCAACTGCAAAGCAATTGCTCCTGCCCTTATTGCCCATTCTGTCTTCTCTTGCTCCAAGAAACAATTCGGTAGTGCAGTCTGATTTTCCACTTTCCAAATTAGACTGGATGCGAGATATTGTAGAGAAGCTGGAGGCTGTCATTAAGGGACGGTTCAGGATGCTTCGGAGAAGAGGGAGCAGAAACATCTCTGCTGGATACAAAAGGAATTACTTAGGCATGAGAAATGGTACAATCAGATCAAACGATCAAAGTGAAAAGAAATACTGCAGCGTCGGCCTGAGTGACCTGCGTACGCTGGTATGTTGGACGAGCTCTCCATTGCGTTCGCCAAGGTCAACACACTGAAATACACAGAGGTCTGTGTGAACCTGTTATGAAAGTTTAACACACACTGACTCCCGAAGGCCCATTTTTAATCCTTGGGGAGCCATTATTGTCATTTTGCTGTATGTTTGGAATAAAATAATGCAAGTATATATTTCATTAAATAGCATGACATGCAGTGAATTACATTTAGATTTCATCCCCATTTTCAAAAATCTAGAATGTTTTTTCTTTCAGCAAAATGGTAATTTTCCATCCAATTCAGATCCTCATAAAATATCTCGTCTTGCACACACACACACACACACACACACACACACACACACACACACACACACATATATATATATATATAT
>JBBPDH010011667.1:0-24021 GCA_037974565.1 Clupeocharax schoutedeni
GAGTTATTCACAGTCCATGTGTGCGTGTGAGGGGAAGTGTGATGGCTGGGAGTGAGTTCAGGAGTCTGATGGCTTGTAGAAAAAAGCTGTCGCGCATCCTGGCGGATCGAGACCTGATGCTGCGATAGCGTCTGCCGGATGCGAGGAGTGAGAACAGACTGTGTGAAGGGTGTGAGGGGTCCAGCGCGGAGGAGGCCCTTATGATGGCTTGTGGAAGATGTCCTGCAGCAACAGAAGAGACGTTCCGATGATGTTGCTGGCTGCTTTTCCATTCTCTAACTACAGGGGACTGTCTCCCTGGAGCAACTTGGGGTTAAGGGTCTTATTCAGGGACCCAGTGGTGATGCTGAAGGTAGGATTCGAAACCATGACCTACTGGTCTGGAGGCAAGTATCCTACCCACTGAGCTACCTCCACCCCCACTTGTGTGTTACCAGGTCCCTATACAGTGCAGTCGGATAAGGATGTGTTAAAAAAAATTTTTTGTACAAAAATAGAAAGAATTGAGCCTTTAACTCAGGTTAAATTCATCATTAAGAAATGTTTTTAAGGGTGTTGTCACCCTTTACAATCCCTATTAGATAAATGTAACTGTAGAATTTTTGTAATGTATACTTTACTTTTTTAGGTTGATCAGAATGTCTATGAACTTTTTATTAGTAATCCATGACTTCCTGTGTTTCTGGGGTGTAAATATGAAACAGAGGCCCAGGCGTCATTTCTGATTGAAGATGTTGAGAATGTTAATTTTTTAATGAACTATGGGTTCTTTTTTTCTTTTTCTTCACTTTGAAAATGTCAAAGGTGGCGTTCTGATCTTAGGAAATTTTAGTGAATGTCAACTTCATGAAACTAGAAGCTCTACTGCAGTTAATACATAGTTTTTAACAATTTTTAACATGTATTAAAATACAGCCTTTGTCTACGAACATTTCCATTAGTTTACCCTGAAGCTCTAAGAAATATCAGTGTTGGAATTTAGATCACAACTAATTGTGTACGTTTGCCTCGAGTGTTTGGAAATGAGGCCAGTCTCCTACAGAGGAGAGAAAAATGAGGACACTATGACACACTATTCACAGAGGCTGTTGCATTGTGGGATGCCAGTAAATCCAGGTGATAGCAGTGTAAGAAGCCACATCCCAATACGGCACTCCTGCTCTTTATCTCCGGCTCTCCGAAGCTCACACATCTCTCGGCACCTCACCGCCCGGGACCAGGCAGAGGAATCATGCCCACTTCTTATCAGAGGATGCTTACGAATGTGAGTAGGAAAACCTACACAGGGATGAAATCTCGACACAGTCTTGACCTTAACCTAGTTTTTCTGACTTTGTGTCTGAGCTCTTGCAGTGGAAGTAAAGATATATTGTTACTGTTGATGTTTTATTAGTCCAGCATTGGATTATTAGTAGGGTTGCATTAATCATGTGAGTACCACCAGGTAGGCAAAGCACACAACCCTGGCCATTCAGATGATGGAAACATCCACCTTTGACACCTTCTTCTATTGTTTCATGGTTCACATCTTGTGCTCACATGTCCGTCGTAGGTGCTTTCAGCCGTGGACAGGGATCAGCATGGGCAGTATGGACCCATCTGCGGCTACGCAGCTCCATATGCAGCAAGTTCTGATAGACCATATAGACAAAAGTATTGGGACGCCTGACCATTCCACCAAATGGGATCTTCATGACATTGCACTCAAACCATTGACTTTAATATGGAGCTGCTCCTCTTTGTTGCTATTATAGCTTCTACGCCCAAGACTTTTGTCCATATCGTGTATCTTTATATGTGCTTTAGTCACTGTTCTGAAGGATCGGACCATATGTGCTTTAATAACCCTTTCACTGTTAAACAGTTTTGGTAGGTACTAGCAACTGAATATCACTGAATACCTACAAGACCTGCCCGTTTGAAGATGCTCTGGTGCAGCCATCCAGCCATCACAATCTGGCTCTTGTCAAAGTGTCTCCTTGTACCGGATTATTTTTCTTGCTTCCTGCTATCAGGATCGAGTGACAGTTTACCTGCTTCCTAATATACCCTAATCCTCGACACAGCCATTGTCTAAGTTATTTATCTGTCACTGGTTTAAATACTGTGGTGCAGATCACTGTACACTTTGTCTTTATCTGGAATTTTGGTATCAAGACATCACATATCGATGTGTCATTGCATTCAGTGCAGTTTTGAGAATCATTTGTGGCTCAAATATTTTATTAAAAAAGTTGCAGTATAAACTGATTGTGTACTGGGCACATGATAAGTTTGCAGACACTGCTAAACTTTCCTGTGAAATGCATTAATAGGAGAATATCTACTTTTCTGTCATTGTTTGCTATAGATCTTAGAACATCAGAAGAAGTCAGAAGAGCATTAGTGAGGTCAGATGCTTAGTTCTGGGTCATAAGCCCCACTCTAACTCATCTCAAAAGTATTAGATTGAGCTACAGAGAGTGTAGCTCCACTGTTCCACAGCCTGGAGCCCCGGGGGGGTTCACCCCTCCAGCCGACACCTGGTGTCTCACTTTCAGTTTCATGTCTTCCTGTGTTTGTGCAGTCCATGCCTTAGCGTAACTTCCACTGCAGAAACTTCAAACCTCAGCATTTAAAAATTAAATGACATTATTTTAGGTTACCTAGAGAGTTTATCTTACTATTCATTAAATTGTTCATTAATTTGGCTGAATATGAGCTTGATAAGTGGTAAACTAACATCAGTCAGGTAGTCATGAGCTCTGTACTAACATAATTAAATTTTCTTACAGTTTAGAATGATTAATCATTATGTGGGTCTTTGTTACCACATGAATTTTAATTGGTTATCAAACATCCATCAGTTGCTCTGATTGGCTAATAGACACTTTTGGGTTTTTATGATTTTTAAAACAATAATCAGCAATAAATGTCGCAGTCCAGGGGATGGCAAAATCCCCAGGACCACGAACTGCCTCGGTGTAGGAAACAGGCAGGATAGCAGGAATCCATTGCGGGGGTTTTATTGAAACTCTGGAACATACAAAAGTAAGGACATGAGGACAATGACCGACTACATAAGGAGACACAAGCAGAACTTAAATACCCAGACAGGACTAGGGAATACGAGATACATCTAAGGGAAAAAAACAGGGAACAGGTGAGGGGGAACACACGTGACTAAAGACTACCAAAGGACTACAAAACATAGGACACGTAACACAAGCAAACCTAGAACACATATCAACGTAAAAGTCCATAACGAGACAAAACAGAAAATAAACACAAAGAACAGAAAACATGACCTCACACGGCCTTCAGCCATGACAATAAACAAATAAATAAATGTCAAACAGAACCATAGCCATCTTTATATCACACATTTCTTCTGAATATCTTGAAATTTATGTGCATGCATATTTGCTGATATATTGTCTTACACTGAAGGGCAGTTTTGGTAAAACCTTCAATAAAGAAAGAATTTTAATTAGAATGAATAAAAGCACTTTGGTGATGTATAAGCTGTAGGTTATTAATTTCAATTTAATTTTATTTATATAGCGCAGAGGTCTGAGCTTCTACTGAGAAAGCCAAGGGTGACGGAGCTTTTTAATGTGTCAATAAGGGTTTTTTAAAAAAAAAAAGACATTAATAATGTTCTGGGTTATGACCAGTGGCGACTGCTCTAAGACTACAAGGGAAGCTCCACTTCCTTAATGTCAGTATTTATATTGTCTTATTTATATTGCTTTTGATAAAAGTGCGCTAGAACGTGTTTAACTTCATGAGTAGCTCGTTCAGAATCAGGTATTTATTGTAGATTGTTTGACACGATTTTCCATGGAGCATAGCGCATTAAACCCTTCACTGCAGAAAAGCTGGACGGTGATTGGATAAATGCACCAAAATGGCCGCTTCCAGGGAAGCGCTATTTCGCGTTTTTGACCAGAGGCGAATACAACAGTAACGCTATTGAGCAGCTGAAATTAGAAGAGCAACTTTGGCTGCATCCGAAATCGCATACTAGTTGAGTAGGTACTACATGTAAACTAGAACGTACTGCTCTACCATTAAAACAGTACGTTCTATACAGAATGAATGAGGGCAGTATGATTGGCATTATGGGATAGTGCAGTGCCCATCGATTGCCTACTACAGAATTTGTCTGGAAGCAGTAGGTCTTCCGGCTACTTCTCGCCTACTGTTTTTCGAATACTATGAATTCGGACATACTACATGCCTCGCATACTGTTTTCGCATACTATATAGTAGGGAAGTATGCGATTTCCAACGCAGCCCTTATTTTTATGAGCATTTTTTATTTTACACCAATAAAAAGTTATAGTTATATTTTTCTTGGTAAACCATGGTATCACCTGCAGTCTTATGGAAACCGCCACTGATGAAAATAACCCTAACATGTACAGACCAGAACCTTTGTGAGGTGTTGGCTGAGAAGTCCAGGCACACTCTCAGAGCTCTAATTCTTCCCGAATGTGCTCAGGGCTTAGGTTGATGTGTGTTTTGTCTGTGGGTTTGGTCTGTCTCCTCATGAGCAAGTTGTTGATGCTTCCACTTGACAGTAACAGGACTTACAGTTGGCCAGGGCAGATCTAGCTGGGCAGAAATCTGCTAAAGTGGCTTGTGGCAGGTTGTGTCCTGTGACTGCGGCATTTTTAAGAGTCTCTGACTGCTCCAACTCATTTGGGCTGTATAGTGTATAACATAACGTTTTTATGTCAAGTTATAACATTTTTATGTTTAGTTCTAGTTTGTCTCCGGTTTTGCGAGCACGGAGGTGGACATGGTCCATCGGTTTTGCAAATGAAATGTTTTTTCTAGAAATAGGCCACCGGCCTGCAGTGGTTACTGGTTTGTAATTATCTGAAAGTGGATCCACCTAATCAAAGATCAGTAACCAGATCCTTGCGTTGTAATTTTGCACATGGGTATAAGGAGGCGGGTGGGAAGCTGGGAGGGTGGTAGTGGTGCAGTGGGGTCAGTCTCAGGTTTCCAGATCCTTGTGTTACACATGGTGGGGTAAAGGCTGCTCAGGTGAGGCGCTGAGTGCCTTCTTTTTCTGCAGCTTGTCCATGAATGATTCAGTGTCCTAAAGTAGCCAGGAGCTTTCCCAAGCAGCCACCTCTGAGCTTCAGGGGAATGTGAAAGAGACAGACAGAAAGGAGGAATGAGAAAAATGAAAAGTTACAGTTAGGAAAGAGCTGAGCGATGATCAGAGCTGAATCCGTCCACTGGAGCGTGCAGCGCGACGGCCCTGACTAGACCGCGAGCTGTTCTCGAGTCACCGCAGTGTTCAGCAGAGATGGATCTATCAGCGAAGGTAACGGAGGAAATGGGCACACCTTTAAGTTTGTGAAAGTGTGTGTGTGTTTGGGTGTGTGTGTATAAAACCATGACGGTTTAATTCTGACTTCCTTTTAACAGGTGGTCATGTTACATGCTGTGGCAATTCTAACATTTACTTTAAATAATAATGCTTTTTGTGTTACTAGCAGTGGCAAAAGGACTTTTAGAGAAGGTTTGTAAGTTAATAAACTAAACTCCTAGTAATTCATTTTCCAGAGGAGGCTCTTTGCATAATACCACAGAAAATTCCACAGAACATTTTTTTATTCCCAGAAGGCCCCTTTGATAGATGAATACATAGAGAATCGTCTTAGGAAATGAGATTTTCAGAGGTATAAAAACAGAATGTACAGAATGTAGATAAAGCCCTTAAATCTGAAAAATCTGAAAAAACTACATTCAGTGAAAAGTGTCTTGTCATATAATTTTATCAGTATGAAAAACAAAGCTTTGTGAACTTAGGAAAGTTGTTCCTGGGAACTTAGGGAACTTGTTCTATCGCTCAAAGAACAATTTGAAGTGTGTAGTGGGTTCTTCCGTCTCACTTGTCAAGAACAAGGATCCTTTTAGTTGAAGAATATCTAAAATGCATAAACATTGTTTTAATTTCCTAAAAGACGTTTTCCAAAGGGAAAATGTTATGTGCCACTACATTATATGTATTTAAAACTTAAAGACAACATTCAGAGCTTAAGGACTAGTAAAGTTACTGAGTTCAGTTACTGAGAATTTAGGAATCTGGAAAGATGGTTCTTCAAAATGTGCCTACATTGTGTTACTGCTTGTTACCAGATTATTGATTATTGATTACCAGATTATTAATGGTTCTATATTTGATATATGTGAGCTCTGTCTGTTTGGCGAGGCACTTTAAAGCACGGAGTAAATAGATACTGTGCCAAACTGGAGATTTGGAACAATAGGCTGGCCTCTCAGATGGTGGCCCATGACACAGATAGACTTTCCTCTTCCCTTCGGCTCAGCCACCAAATCCTGGTGTCTCATTGCTTTCTGTTCACCCACCACAGGCTCCAGGATCAATAAAGCTCATGGGAATGGAAATGCTACTCAGTGAAGGAATAACCTGTCTTTTTCTTGACTGACCCTTGACATCATGATAATTATTAACCAGAAATTGGAAAGCCTTTTAAAACCTCCTATTTATGTGTACATGCACACAACTGTGCTATGAGCCATTTTACACATCCTGTGGATTTCTGGGCTGCTTTGGGTTAACATTTTGCTTTATATTTTTAAACAAACAGTCGTGCTCTAAAACAGCACAGTCATGGATTTGTGTCACAATGAGTTCAGGCTAAAGGCTAGACGTTACTTTAGCATTTTCGTTGTTTATATAAAGAAAAAAACAAGGCAATCATGATATTTTAGATACTTGTGTGATGTTTTTCCTAGGATTTGGTTTAGATTTTTTTAAAATGTGTTTTCTGTTGGCTATATATGCACATTTAGAAATGAAAATATTTCTTGCCTAACTCAGACCATAAAACAAAGGACCTTTTTAATGAAGACATAGAGGACATAGCTGACTTGCAAAGTGAGAAATCAACAATGATAATGTTATTGATTACACAACAGAAAGGCTAATAATCAATGCTGAGAGATGATTATGGGGCCACAGAAGCTCTTCCTGGTAATTTCCTCGAGCTGTAATTTCCACGTTGTGATCTGAATGACAAAATGGCCACGTGCACCGGCTATAGCTTGTAACATTAGCGGATGGGTTTGATAGCTAGGTGTGCGCTACGTGCCTTCATAGAGAGGGCTGTGACCGACTGTAACTACACACATTTCTAACAGGAAGATAATAAGATAAGTTAGTGTTTAAATAGTGATTATAATATGTGAGTCTCATCCCTTTAACAGTTTGTGTTATGTTCAAGCTGCCACCATTTTGATCACAAGTTTTTTGTTACTTCCATCTTTCACGTAGCAACCACATGCACATGGTTGTCCTATGAATCACTTTTACATAAAATAATTATTCATCTCATTGTTGCATTCTCCTGCAAATTCGCAAGTTCACACCCTATATTATATATATTATATGCAATATAATTGTATACCATTGTTATATATATCTATATAAATCTTAACCAGAATATTGCTGAACAGTTACTTTACTATACCTGTATAAGCAGCTAATTCCATTACAGTCCCTTACAGGGCTGTCTCTAGTCCCTCTGCAGAACGTGGGGTGGGTTGGGGTGAAGTGCGCCCTCCTCAGACTCAGCAGTGTGAACAGCAGGACTGAGCTCAGATCTGAGGAGCCCTGTGCTCACCATGGTGGTGCTGGAGATGTTGCTCCTAATCCTGACTGACTGAGCTCTGTTAGTCAAGAAGTCCAGGACTCAGTTGCAGTCTCGGCTCTCCTATCAGTTTCTTGTGGTCTCAGACAACATTTGCTGAAAGTGGCCAGAAGCACTCTTGATTGGGTCTTGTAAGAGACTTCTGGAGTTACTCTTCACCCACTGGGGTACACTAACAGTGTTTCTGCAGAGTTCTCTGCATGTTCTGCATGTTTCATTTCTAGCATGGTTCTTAAGTCGGGGAGGACAATACCTGCCAGAAGAACACACAGTGGATTTTACAGTCTCTTAAATTTGGCTAAGTTAAGTCTCTTTAAAGTCTATGACAGAGAACAGCATGTGTATGTGAGGGGAACTGTCTGTGATGTTGGGTCTGGTTTAGATTTTGGTTCTGTTTGTTTTCTTCACTCATTTCTGAAGGTAAATGGCACCAGGAAGCATCATAAAAACAGGGAAAAGTGCTGCAGAGTGGCCTTGACCCGTATTCTAGAGATAAGTCCAGGGATGCAGGCTGAAAATAGCCTCCGCTCTCAGGAACGTGCCCTGAAGGACAGGAGTGTCTGACTAGTGCAGTTTTCTGATCTGAGGTGTTTTCAGTCTCCCGGAAATGGTGTAAATCAATCACAGTCTGAAAGATGCAGATGAGCACAGTTCTCTACCTTCCTCTGGGAAACACCCACACAGTTTGAATGATCGCCAAACTATCGTTTTAACCTCAGAAACAAAATGCTAATCTTTTCCCCTTTTTCTGAAAAAGCAGCCAGATTATGTTATCATGTATGGATACACATCCTCTCCTTTTCATTGACAACTTCCTGAGGCGGCGGAACTGGTGGACATGATGTGTTTCCTTTTGCATTTGAAAAAATCCTGAATTCTCCTCATAAATTTGGCTCAGGTCACAAACTGCTACACTCAAACACACAGAGAGGGGAGAGAGGCAGATCTTCTGAGGTAGGAAATCACATTCACTTCATACCAATAATAATAACAACAATATTAATAATAATATTCATAAACATAATCGTCCCCATACTACTACTACTGTTATTATTTATTATTTTTATTACTGTTGTTGTTATCATTATTATTATTGTTATTATTATTTTAGTAGCAGTAATAAAGTAAAGGTGAGATTAACACCAAATACCTTTGATAGGATGACTAAAAAAACAAACGCAATCAAAAAGCCTTTCTAAGTAACATTTTTTGTATTATACCAGTTCCAAGAAAACACAACAAATCAGCAAAACTCCTTCACAAAGAGTACCATTTGTATATATTTACTAAAATATTATGTCATGAACGCTGTGCCATTCAAAACAGTAGAAAATGCTGAACTATAATGAGGATTTGTCTCAGATTTAGTTAAATTAAATACACAGAGTATTGTAGGAAAACACTGATTGTAGTACCGAGAGACAGGGAGAGAGAGACAAGTAGACAGAGACACACCGAGAGAGAAAGAGAGACAGAGAGGGAGACAGGGAAAGAGAAAGACAGAGAGAGAGACAGAAGTTCTCTATTCAGCTCTAATTTCATTGACTAATGATTTCATATAAATGTATTAAAATCGGTGGGGGAGGGCGCTGGCAGTATATATTGTAAAATACACAGAAAATTAAAAAATTACGTCAATGAAGACTGATGTGAAAATAGTCATTATGTAAGAAATTTCTCATTATTATTATTATTATTATTATTATTATTATTATAAATAATTGCAAATAATTTGGGTAATTTGTAACTGAGCTCAGTGGGACCAACACAAGAACAACCACACACACATCCTTCCTGGAGACATTTTTATTTTGAGAGTGTAGGACTGATGGACTGAGAACATTTTGAGAACATGGAAGCAGATAAGATAAGGATGTCAACGTTCTTAAACAGCGCCTGAGAGATTAATTCAGTATCAGCGGGTAGCATGTGTCTGGTTAGAGGCCCAGCGATGTAAATCTGGTTCCTGTTTTAACAAAATATTATTTTAAAAACATGTTCACTGTGCCAGATTACTCTCAGCTAATCCAATGTACTTAATAACAGAAATGAGGCTCATGCACAGATATTTGGCATCCAGTGAATCCCAAACATACTTTACAGGGTTTTACGGACATCAATCCTGATTAAGAGGAGAGAAGGTGTGGGTTATTAGGATTACAATTACAATTTTTTAGGGTTACATTTTATAACATTTTATCCCAGTTACTCAGTGTGTAAGAAAATGTGACCTGCTAGTCAAACCTGTCAGAACTGAACACGTACATTTGCTTTAAGGTAAATAGGTTTAAGGTACTTTAGGGCACCATCTATACACCAGTGTGGCCACAGTGGGGCTTTTCATTCCAGCAAAGTCCTCCAATGGTTCATCAGTTATCTGACGACCAAAACCAGCTGATTAAAGTTTAGTCGTTTTTTTCAAAAAACATTGTTCAGACGGAAGTACGCCTTGTTTGGTGGGTCTTCTTCCAGAGGGGCCACGTAAGGGATGAAGCTTAACCGAGGAGCTACATGCGTTGATTTATCTGATAAACCACGAAAATTAAACCACTGCAGTGGGATTTACGCAGTACGTCGTTACGCGGTTCTTGAAAAGTCTGAGCTCTTTATTTTTGGAGTGTGTTGTGATCTGTCCAGTAGGAATCAGTGCCAGTCGATGTAGAATTTTGCGAGGTCTTTGTATTCCAGTGAATGTAGCTGAATTAAATAATGATGTGTGATGCCACAGAGTTTGGAGGAGCGCTGTAATCGGATCCTGCGGGAGATGGAGGGCTCCCTGACGGCCCGGGACCGAGTAGGCATCCAAGACTTCGTCCTGCTGGACGCCTACACCAGCGAGACCGCATTCCTGGAAAACCTGAGGAAACGCTTTAACGAAAACCTTATTTATGTAAGTCCTTACCTACTACTACTACTACAAATAATAATAATAATAATAATAATAATAATAATAACAATAATAATAATAATACTAATAATGATAATAATAATGATAATAATAATAATGTATTGTCATTTCTGTGGGTATACAGTATATATACTGCTCAAAAAAATGAAGGGAACACTTAACACAATGTAACTTCAAGTCAATCACACGTCTGTGAAATCAAACTGTCCACTTAGGAGTCAACACTGATTGTCACTGAGAGAGTCTAGATTGTAAATCAGTGTTGCCTCCTAAGGGATTTCACAAACGTGTAATTGACTTTAGATTGTTACATTGTGTTGTTTAAGTGTTCCCTTTATTTTTTTGAGCAGTATATATTTGCTATTCAATATTACAAAAAACAGAATTGCAGGAAAGATTTGCAACTGATAGCTTTTCCCTAATGTGATAACTGAGCTCACTGGACTTTTTTTTAGGTTTAATGATCATTGTAAAGTGTTTTCAGTTTTCTTATTGTAGATAAGCTACTGTATTGTTCTTTCTTCTTTCCATTAGACTTACATTGGGACACTTTTGGTCTCTGTTAACCCCTACAAGGAGCTGGGCATATATACCAAGAAGCAAATGGATATATACATGGGAGTCAACTTTTTTGAGCTGCCGCCTCATATGTAAGTTTGGTTTCATGTAGAAACTTTCATCATCATTTGCTTTTTTTCTACTACTTACAACCATAGCACTCAAGCAATAGGATGAAACAGACATGTGAGGGCTGTCTTGCCAAAAGTGATCTTATAAAGTGTTCCTGAACTTCCAAACACTGGATCAGTGCAGCTCCAGTTACTTTCATTTCCCCCGAGGTTTTCAGACATCCATGCATAATGAAGTTGAGCCTGTGAAGACCTGATTGACCCTGAATTACACAGAATACATCAGTGCTTCAGTCGTATCCCATCTGTTCTTCATACCTGTAAAGCTAAACTTACATCAACACCTGCTTTAAACCACGTTACTGCTAGCTAAGATTACACACCTTAACACTTCCTTTCAGAAGAAAACAACCAGATGTTAATAAAGTAAGGAAAACAGTTACTCTAGATCACTCTAGAGATGAGTCAAAATATATAAGTGTTAGAATGCAGTGGTAGGTTTGATAAGAGATTTGTACCTGCAGCTTCTGTTGGAGTCTGTGTCCATTTTTGGTTAGGGGCATTGCAGTAGCTTTGTTTAGCACATACAGGTGAGCTAAAGACACCATTACTGTCATCCAACTAAAAAAAACAGATTTAGTTTAAATTTACAGTGTACAAAATATAACCATAATATAAACTATATAAACATAAAGTATGAATTCAGCAGACCTAGCTATAAAGGTCAAAAGAACAGAGACAGGACAAATTTGGGCCGGTGCGGAATCCCGTCAGCACCTCCCTAAAATTCTGCCTAAACAACCAGATTTTTAACCTAAACTTAAAATCTGAATCTCAAATACATTGGGAGATAATTCCAAATCTAGGTAAGAAAAAGCTCTTGCTCTGCTGTGTTTCACATTTCTGAGCACTAGTAAACAACCAACAGCTTGTGATCTAAGTAAGCACTGTAGTTTATAATAAGTTTCACCTTGGTAGAACTGAAGCGAGGAAACACGAGGCAGTCTACTCGCCCTTCTTGGTGGTGCAGAGAGTTAGACTTGAACCATGTCTACCATTAATTAAATTCAAGCTTTGTGTTGCATTAGTGAATTAGTGGGTCCATTATTTCGGTGTTACAGTCTGAATCATACTAAAATATATACTCAATTCTAAAGAATCACAGTCAGGTTCAATCACTTTATGCAGCTGCTGTTGTTAAGTTTACCCACTCTGTTAGCTACAGCTGGCCAACAGTGATTAAATCTGTACACAAAGGCCTTCTACTGTAGTTTGCCTCTGTTGCCCCTGGCTCACTCAGACCTGGACTCTGTAAAGCTGCACTGGTTGTAAACATTGATTATAAAAAGTGGAATATCCTCCTGAGACCCAGCCCAGTATGTCCTTTATAGTGAACATTTTGCTCACCTGTGTCTTCCTTAGTATTTGGAGATACCCCATTAAGCCCTATAGTGTTCTATAGAGGGGATCCTGGGCTTTCCAGTGAAGGTTTGCAGGCTGGAACAAGGACTGCAGTGGCAAAATATACATGCTCTTTATAACAAAAATAAATCATGCTTCCAGGACTATCACAGCTAAAATACCCAGAGAATGTTCTATGAGTTATAATTCACTGTTGAAATAAAATACTGGTTTAATTGTCCTTGCAACAGAATTCTGTTGGTTTGGTTAATATCACTTTTTTATTTTGTAAATTCAGTTCCATTTTCACACAGAAATCATCCTGCCGTCCTCTACAGTGGACGTTCTGGGAAATAAAAAAAATATATATTCAAAGAATTTAAATTGTAAGGTGTTTTTTCGACACTTTCTTTCTTCGGTTCTCAGGAGGATGAAAATTAAATTGAATACAATTGAATTGAAAATGAAAAGGCTACATTTAAGCCACATTTATTAAAACTAGGTCTATTTTGTGTTGTATGTTGTATGTTGGCACACTTTGTGTACATTTAATAAAGGATAGCTTATCTTCTACCTTCTTAGTTTTGCACTTGCTGACAATGTCTACCGCACCATGATCAGTGAGACCAACAACCACTTCATCCTCATCTCTGGAGAGAGTGGTGCTGGCAAAACTGAGGCGTCGAAAAAAATTCTGCAGTTCTATGCAGTCAGCTGTCCCAGTACTAGGCTACTGGATAATGTGAGGGATCGTCTCCTTCTCTCCAACCCTGTGCTAGAGGTCAGAACTTTCAACTGTCTCCTGATTCTGTTTGGTTTATATATGCCCATCACAGACTGGAGGAAGTTCATTTTATTTTATGAAGCAGTTTGTTGGTTTGGAGAAGATAGCCTGCAAGTTTGGGGTTTAGGGAGAAATGAACTGATTAATAATAATATTTCATGCTTCAATAATAAATACTGTATGTTGACAAAACAAACTGAACGTTTTTTATTGCAGGCTTTTGGGAATGCCAAAACGCTGAAAAATGACAACTCCAGTCGCTTTGGAAAGTACATGGATATTCAGTTTGATCACCAGGTAGATTCATGTTTCATATTGAGACTGCATTGTAATGACATGAATATTATTGAATAATATTTATTAAAGCTATTAAGCTATTTTCAAATGCAAAACTAACTTCTTTGTTGATTTTCTGTTTATTTTTGCTGCTTATTTCTGGTTTAGATACTTAAACGTATCAAAATATAGTAATCCCCACTTATAGTGAATAACATTGTTGTGTTTTGGTTAAAAATGCCTATTTTCATAGTGTAAACCCTAAATATACTTACAAATATGTTCCCAGAACACTTTAATTTAATTTTAATGCATTACCCTTAAAGAAAATGTAAGAAAACGTTAGCATTAACCGTTAGCATTAGCTGCGTGCAAAGACAAAAGAAACTATGAAATAACTCTCACTACCCACATGTTTAGACAGGGCACAGCATACTAATATTAAATAAACTGAGATAACTGTTCAAAATGGGGGGGGGGGCGGATTTAAAACACTAACACAGAGCAGTCATGCTACATGCTGAAGTAGCTGCTTCTTCTTCTTTTTTGTGTATTACCGCCACCGCTGGACTGGTGCCAGTAATAAAGAAAAATCCTCAGAAAAATCTGCGAATGCTTATCTGCGTAAAACTGAGGGCTTACTGTATACTGAAACCTGATCAGTTAAATTGTGAGGTTACACATTTAATTTTCTATTTGGTATTCTTACTAATTAATACTTATTTGAAATACCTCCTTTCTGCAGGGAGCTGCTGTTGGAGGACACATCCTGAGCTATCTGCTGGAGAAATCCAGGGTGGTCTACCAAAACCATGGCGAGAGAAACTTCCACATTTTCTATCAGTTAGTTGAAGGTGGGGAAGAGGAGCTTCTTCGCTGGCTTGGTCTTGAGAGAAACTCTCAAAATTATAGATACCTGGTCCAGGTAGGGGCTGGAGCAATGATAAATCTTTCAGTTAGAGTGTCCAGTTACATTAAACAATTTCAGCATCGAAAAATTGATCAAGTGCATCAAAATTCAAAACCTTTACCGATATACCGATATGCCCCTCTGCCTTTTCAACAAGGTTTCCTATTTATTGCCGTTTGTGGGATTTTCTAGGTTAATTGTATTAGAAGGCTGGAACTGCCAAATGAATCTGAGCCAGTCGAGTCTTAATAGAGTTGTGCAAAATCAACATAATTAACATTTTAACATAAAATATTGAAAATCTAATTTCAAAAATTGTATCACACTTGAATGTATGTGTAATTTTATACCCAAGCTGAACACTCTTAAAACGATTAAACAAAACAGACAATTAACAAAAAAAAATGCAAGATCCTAGAACTGTCATGTCCAAACCCTTTCTGTTTTCCAAGGGAGCGTGTGCCAAAGTGAACTCCATCAATGACAAAAGTGACTGGAAAACAGTCCGGAAAGCTCTGTCAGTCATTGACTTCAGTGAGAAGGATATAGAGGTACTCTCTAGCACTTTCAGTATAAGTGAGTCCTAGACAGGAAGAACCCTGAATCACTACTTTCCCCTCTGGCTTCTCATGCAGAATTTGTTTGCAATCATTGCCAGTATCCTCCATCTTGGAAATGTCCACTTTGAGGATTCTCGAGGTTATGCTACACTCAACTGCAGTGAGGAAATACACTGGCTCTCTAAGGTACAATTACTTTACACCAGACATCCAACATATCCCTTCTAATTCAGACTCAGCAGCTTTCTACACTGATTGCTTACACAGTTGTGTAATCTCCATAGAAAAGTATTACTAAAGAAACTGGAGTGTTCTAGAGTAGCCACAGGCTACATAGTGTCAGCCAGAGGAGCTTAAAACATTCCTAGGATTGAGAGCAGTGGGTCTAGACTCTAGAGTGATTGTGCTTCATCCAGTACCTTTAGGATGATCTGGACTGTCATTTGAAATCCAGAACAAATCATTAAAGATAGTATTTGACCTCTAATGCTCTTGTGGCTGAATGCAAACAAATCCTCACAGAAATATTCTAATATCTAGTCTACACCTTCCAAAAGTGTAAAGGCTATTACTGGTGTCAAGGGGAACAAACTCCCCATTAATCATCTTGATCTCAGAAGTAATGTTGTGTGAGTGCATGTTTCTGAATGAGGGATGATAAAACTGGGCAAAAATTCAGCAGCGCATTTTAATTTTTGATTAGAGTTTCAAAAACAAACCCACTCTTCTTCCTTTTTTATCTTCGTCCTTCACAGCTGTTGGGGATTCCCACCCGTGTGTTAAAAGAGGGTTTAACTCATAGAAAGATTGAGGCCAAAGCAGAGGAGGTAAGATCATCTTTCCTTCTCACTTTATTTGTGCTATACACTCTGAATTATTTAAATTTTTGGCCAGTTTACCAACTAAAAATTTCACTGTGTATTTGGTTGAAATGACAATAAAAACCTACTTGACCTCCCCAGTTTTCGCATCGCCCTCGGCTCAAGGCTTTCCTTCTATTCTTACGTGTTTAAAATTATACAACACACTTGTTTAGTCTCTTTGGGTACCAGCCTCTTGTCATGTTTGTGTTGAACCCTTTTTTCTAATTGTCCAAGTTCTTCGTAAAGTGTTTACCAGTGTTTTGTGAAAACATTTTGTGAATGCCATTGAAATTCAACTGGAGTTTCATCATGTTTTTACTGGACGTGGGCTGAAGAGTTCATCCCACACCATGTTTTCAGCTTCAGTTCAGTTCCATTTTATTATAGGCAGCTAAAGAAAACTAAGGACTCAAATAGTTCATAACAAAAATCACTTCACAAGCTCTGTGTGCACCATGAACACCACGGGTCTCCAGTGACACTACCTGAGGTGCCCAGGCGATGTAGATCCACCACCAGGAAGAAAAGGAGAGTTCACTAGCGGACACTGCAGCCACTGTTTTTAGGAATCTACATTTGGGGAGTGAACGTTCAAAATATTCTGTGATACTGTCCGTCTAAAAAATTGTTACTTTAAGCTATTCTGTAGTTTACTGAATAACAAGAGCTGTGTGAATGAGCAATTTTATTTTCTTATTTGTGAAATTTCTTTTTACCAATACACGTTGATTAATGAATAGGATGGTCAACAGGAAGTGCCTATTCATGTAATACAAACACATAAAATTACACCCAAAGTACTAATATACACCAGTGGTTCCCAGAACCCCATGCTCTATACAACTCAATTATCATATAAGCTTATCATGGAGCCACAGTCGTGTAAACCTACAGTGCGTAAAGCCACAGGACTGTGATTTTACACTCAAACTGCATATAATCTTGACTTGTTTCCAATTCTTTCTAAAACAAACTATAGGTACTGAGTCCCTTCACCACTGACCATGCAAAATATGCCAGGGATGCACTAGCCAAAGCGATCTATGGCCGCACATTTGCGTGGCTCATCAACAAGACCAACGAGTCTCTAGCAAATAAGGCAAGTTCCTCCAATCCAGAATCTGAACTAAGAAATTTTATTTTCCTTGGGGAAAAAAAATGTTAAAGTATTACAAATACTTTCCCAATCACTGTTCACAGGACTCAGCCAGGAAGACAGTAATTGGCCTACTTGACATTTATGGATTTGAAGTGTTTGACATAAACAGGTATTTTACATCTCACAGTTTACAGCAGGGTTTTCAAAGCCCCAAAAAGATTTCTTCTCATAAATTGAGTTTAAGAACATCATCATCCCAATGATATTTTCATACAAATAAAAATGGTTAAAGAGTACACAAATCACACACTGATATTTATTTGTTCCGGGAAATGATCCAACATATCAATGAGTGGCAAAAATTTGTGGCTAGCGAGGGAAAGAGGGACGACAGATGCTGAAATTCTTCAAACTCTCGAGCTTTATTGCCGCGAACACAGGGACACTCCGTTCACGGTCATGGTCAGCTGCCGCTTCCCTCTCATCTTGGCTCTAGCACCGTGGAGAGCTGCACATTAGTCTCTTCCCAGCCGGGCGGGCTCTGCTGCTGGGTGTGTGGCAACTCCCCCGGCCTTACAATCGTGATGGTGGAGCCGGTGTCCACCAGCGCTCGGCAGCGGACCCCTTCGACGGCACACTTCACTCTGAGACCTTCCGCGTCTCCCAGCCTTCCCACTCGTGGGCCGTACCTTTTCTCCGCCCACTGCTGCTGGTCTCCACATGGCGCTGGCTCCAGACAGTGGCGTGCTATGTGGCCTGACTGCCCACAACAGTAGCACACTCTCGGTCACCCTGGACGCATCGTCTCATGGATGACGCCACCCACGCTGGCCACCGCGGTCCATTTCGGGGCCTCCCCCACCTCTGATTCTCCAGCCGTCACTCTCTGGTTCGAGGGGAGCTTGGACCTGTCACTCAGTATGGCCTCCATGCACTCCATCTCTGCCAGTGCTGCCCTCAGGGACCACGGCGCCATGAGCCTCACCTGCTGCTGCAGGCGTTCGGGCGAAAGCGCGCGCAGGAAAGCGTGCAACGGCAATTCGTCCTGCACTGCTGGCGAGAACCGTGGGTAATTTTGGTGCGCGCAGTGCTGTAGGTCTCCGACGAGAGTGCAACACATCTCGCCGGCCTTTCGCCGTCATTCGCTGAGCTGAGCTCACGCTGTCTCTTCCCTCTCTGGCCGGCCGAATTTCTGCCTCAATGCCGCCACCAGCCAGTCCAAGTCCCGGCATTCCTCGAGTGGGCAGTCAACCAGAACCTGCAGTGCCACGCCCTCCAGAGCCATGGCGAGGTGGACCGCCGCCTTGTGCGGCCGCTAGACATTGTATTCTGCTGCCAGCTCGACCTGCGCCAGGTATGGCTCCGGCAGCGCCTTTCCGTCGAAACACAGCAGCTTGATGACTTTTCGGGGGTCCAATGGTGCCTGCCCCAATTCTCTGCCGTTGTCCCCGGCTCTGCTCAGCTTCCCCGCCTCGAGAGCTTCCTCCATCAATGCGTCGACCTCTTTGAGGAGCTGTCATCCCACTTCTGACAGCAATTTGGCGAGTGAGGGACGACAGATGCTGAAATTCTTTAAACTCTCGAGCTTTATTGTCGCTTTTACAGCATTCTCACACAGCTTTCCACACAGCATGCAACAGCCAGCACTATCACATAACTAGCCTCAACCATGGCTGCTCCCCAACTGAGCTAATTCACCGTTAGATCCTCCCCAAACACTCTGTTTGCCCGCAAACACAGGGTCCCGCCCTAACAGTCCCCATATTCAAACACCCAAAGGCTCACGGGAGCCAGTCCCACTGCCAGCTCATCACAATATGTACGGGGTGGTGGTGGCGCAGTGGGTAGGATAATTACCTCTAGACCAAGAGGTCATGGGTTCAAATCCTACCCCCAGCACACCACTAATGGGTTCCTGAGCAAGACCCTTAACCCCAAGTTGCTCCAGGGAGACTGTCCCTGTAATTAGGGAATGGAAGTCGCTTTGGATAAAAGCGTCTGATAAATGCCTTAAATGTATGTATGCTTTTTGCAGGGGTAACATTCCAAGATCACCCTCATATAGTGAAAAAAATGCCTAAAAATGCCCATTTTTTAAAAAGTGCAAACCCTAAATATTCCAAAACACTTGAATTTAGTTTTAAACTCAGTTTAATGCATTACCCTTAAAGAAGATGTTAAGGTAAATACATAATCAGAATCAGAAAACACTATTGCTTAAAACCCATTAACATAAGCAGTTAGCATTATTAACGTGCACAAAAGCATTGTGCATTGCTTTTGGAGCATTGTGACTAAATAAACTAAATAAACTGAGATAACTCTTGAAAAGGGGGTGGGTTAAAACACTAAAAAACAAGGACAAGACACAGAGCAGTCATGCCACATGCTGCAGAAGCTTCTTTTTCTTTTCAGTGTATTACTGAAAAGTGTACTTTTCAGTGTATTACTACCACCACTGGACTGGTTCTCAGAAAAATATCCGCATTAGACTGAATGCTGATCCGCGTAAGACTGAGGTGTTACTGTTAAACTCTAGGATTAGCAGATTACCTGAAGGTGAAATGTTACAGAGGTTGCAGAATTTGGTGCTCATGTTGATTTTCGGGTCCACCAGCACTACAGCACTTGGATTACAGGGCTATGCCTGAGAGGATTCCATGGAGAGAGCTACTTATCTCAACCCAACAGAAATGTTGTGAAAGGACAAGAAGGAAGCAGTTCATGTGAGGAAACTCTCCCAAGCTGAAGCTGCATGGAGGCCAAAATTCCTCCAAGATCATTGTCTGGACTGTTGCCCCATAATAGTGTCATGGCAGATACCGAAAGCAGAGCTTCACATTCTTTTGCCACTTACAGATAGTTCAAATTTCATCATTTTCCTTAATAAATAAATGGTCAGGTATAATATGTTTGTCTCATTTGTTTAACTGAGTTGTCCTCTATCTATGTTTAGGGCATTTGTGAAAATCTGATGACATTTTGAGTTTAGAAAGCAACAATAATATACCACTGTGTGTCTGAGCATGTTACACATTTTGTTAGAGATTATTTGACAATTAATTTTGTGTTTATTCAGTTTTGAACAGTTCTGCATAAATTACTGCAATGAGAAACTCCAACAGCTTTTCATTCAGCTCACCATTAAATCGGAGCAGGAGGAGTACAAGATGGAAGGCATAGAGGTGATTCACGTATACCCGAAAATGTTTTGGTGGAACTTACTTTAACATTTATTTCACTGGATTTCTGCTACATTACTGCGGGGATGTGAGAGAATCAACTCTGATCCTTTTTGCGTTTTTTCTTTCTCGTTTTCTTTGTGTTATCTGTTTGAAACAGTGGGAGCCGGTGCCATATTTTAACAACAAGATAATTTGTGACCTTGTAGAGCAGAAACACAGAGGTATCATTTCAGTGCTGGTGAGAAAAGCAAATAGGAAATTATTAAACTGCACATTCTTTATATAGTGGCTTAATTTCCCGTAAAAACTGTTTATAACTGTTTTTTTGCTTTTACACATGTATGTTTTGCACCACGCACACAATGAAGGATGATGAGTGTTTACGTCCAGGTGAAGCCACTGACATCACTTTCCTAGAGAAGCTAGAAGAGAAGCTGGCAGGACATCCACACCTTGTCTTGTGAGTCATCTGATCTTGGCCAAGATTTTGACAGGTTTTAACATTAAAAAAGTATATAACATTATTTAAATGATGTTGTTAAAATAATTGTCTCATTTTCACATTCATTTAGTCACCAAAACTAATATTGACATACATTTTATCCATTCTTGTTGAGAGGAAGCGGTTTCCACACCAGGTTCCACCCAAAAAAAGAAGACTAAAAGTGTGATGGAAGAGGAGATATCTAAAGAAGGTGGAGGAGAATAGTGCAGTGTTTAGTAGTTTTGTGAAGCTCCAGTTGGTGCAGATCTGAAACTGTGGGGCAGTTCGTTCCAGCAGCGAGCTGCATAGTGATTAAACACCATTTCACCAGTTTTAGTTTCCAATCTACCAGAGACCGGGAGTGACGGGTTCTCTTTTCTTGGTTTTCTTGGAACTCTAGCAACAACATTTTAAATCTAAATGGAGTTCTAATGGACTTTTTGGGAATCCCAATGAGGAGAGAGTGGCAATAGTCACTGCTGCAGGAAATGAATGTGTGGATTTTTTGTCATAGCTTGAGGTCATCCATGATCATGCAAAGATTCTCAGTGGGCACTATGGATTGATCTTACCTCTTAATTTCAAAATAAGATGATCTCCATTTTGTCATAAGTTAACTGGAGAAAGCTGAAATGTGTCCAGTGATGTACTTTCTCGAGGCACTGACACATTAAATGTATTGGACAAAAGTCACTTGGTTAGAAAACTAAATAGATTTGAGTGTCATCTGCATAGTTATGAAAGAACAAATTGTTGTCTTTAAGAATTTGACCCAGACGAAAGTTGAATAGGTCCAAGAATGGACCCTTGAGGGACTCTATACTGCATGGTGGTTTTCTCCAATTTATAAGTGCCAAGACAAAATAATCCCTGCCTCCCAAGTACGACCTGAACCGACTAAGGGCCGAACCTGAGAGCCCAACCCAGTTCTCAAGTCAGCCAAACAGAATTTTCTGGTCAAGAGCATCAGAGGCTCTACTCTGATCCAACAGCACCAGTATTGGACTGGGAACTCTATCTAAATGAACAGGGTAGGATTTTGTTACTCAGTTTTTTACACATGTTTAGAAGGTGGAACACAGAGTAAAGGTTTGAAAACAATGAAAAAGGTCCTTTTTGAGACTGTTTAAACTCCCTTTCTCACACTGTGGTGTCATTCTGAAAGAAATTCGACATGTTTTTAATCTGCAGGCACAAGTCAGCTGACCAAAAGACCCGGAAGACGTTAGGCCGAGGAGATTTCCGCCTGCTCCACTACGCCGGAGAGGTCACCTACAGTGTCACCGGTGAGAAACTTTCATGTTAATCATTTAAAATCTGTAACTTTACTCAGTGATTTAAGGCAGAATCGAAACTCCCAAAGGTTTTAATAAGTGGAAACATAAAACAATCCAAAGAGGTTTAAACAAAGGCAAGACAGTTAACAGTACTTACAGAAATATTAACAAACTATTCACCAACACAGACTGAAATATGACAAACAGGACCAAAAAGACATACACAGTCAATAAACGGACAGTCAGGTCACTGGTCACACACAGGAAATAAGAATTATTTTATAAATTCATCTGCAGGATTTTATTAGTATTGAACAGCATGTTAAAGTGTGAAATTGATTGAGTTACTTTAATAATGAGTTTTACCTTTGTCAGGATTTCTTGACAAGAATAATGATCTCCTGTACAGAAACATTAAAGAGGTGAGAGCCCAAGCTGTGTATGTATGTGTCTCTTTTGCTATTTACAGTTCCAAAACTGTGCACAGTTATGTGTGAGTGAGTTATGATCTGAATGTAAACTTAAGTTCTGAATAAACTAAGATCTTAATATTACTGATTTATGTCTTATTCAGGTAATGCGTCAGTCTAAAAACCCCATCATACAGCAGTGTTTCCCCACCACGGAGCCAGACAACAAGAAGAGGCCTGAAACGGTAAAAATTTCACAGATTCTACACTGGAGCAGAAGCTCACAAACACTGTTATTTTGAGTCTGTCAAAAGTCATGATACCTTATAATAATGAGTATTTCGAGCTTTCAAACAAAAGGTTTCAGTGCAAACTTTGTGAAAGAAAAGGATTAAATCATTATTCAGAAAACAACTGTTTTGCATGAGAAGAAAAAACAAAATTAACCCAAAAAATTTAGTAATATCTGTTTTATGTGCTAGTTATTCAACTAAAAATTAACAAGTGAAACACATTAGCCATAAAGAAGAAGCCAAGAAGCGTAAGTGTCCCGAGTCGTCTAAACGTGTACTCTGTAGAAGTGAATGTTGAGTGCCTCAGCAGAGATGGCTAACGTTGTGGGATCGAACAGGTGGCCACACAGTTTAAAAGCAGTCTGTCGGGCCTGACGGAGATCCTGACGTCCAAGGAGCCGTGGTACGTGCGCTGCCTGAAACCCAATGATGCCAAACAGCCAGGTCAGCCTTTCACCTTAGGCCTGGGAGAACATTAGCGTGCTGAATGTTTTACAAAGCGGCGGCACTATCTCTCACTCTGTCTACCCACACCACAGACCGCTTCGATGATGTCATGGTGAGGCACCAGGTCAAATACCTGGGGCTAATGGAGCATCTGCGGGTCAGACGGGCTGGCTTCGCTTACCGCAGGAGATACGAGCTCTTCCTCAAAAGGTGGAGTATGAAAAGCAGCATATTAAAGCAATAATTTGACAAAACATAGCCCCTGTAGGAGTCACTCAGCTGAGATATATCTGAAGTCTGTTTCTTTAGTTTTGCACTACAACTACAAAGCAAATACAGTAATCCCGCAGTTTTACTGGGTCGTGGATCAGAAGTCGCAGATTCAGTTACACGCCGATTCTTTTTGAGAACCAAACTCAGAAATAGTTAGACAGAAATCCCCACAACAATTGTCATATATCATGGCAATAATTTTTCTGGATGTTTTCACACAAGGGGACTCAGACCAGGCTGTAGCCGACCTGGAAACACTTTTTTCGAATTCCACTGTCACGAGGCACGCGTTTAAGCTGTGCCCCGGAGCTACCTGGAATACAACCAGACCAAGACCAGGGATCCATGACCAGAGCTTTTGCTTTATTTTCAAGAAAACAAAGAGGCACGAGGGCCAGGAACAAAAACCAGAAACATAAACCAGAGACTCGACAGGCGCGCTAAAGCGAAGGACAGACAGGGGAACACTGACAGACACAGACCTTAAATACAAGACATCAGGACAACAGGAATACACCACAGCTGAACAGGGGAAGACAGGACCAA
>JBBPDH010011719.1:0-11185 GCA_037974565.1 Clupeocharax schoutedeni
AAATGACTAGTCAGTTGTTTTGGCTCTATGTTCATAATTGGAGGAATAGTTAACTAGCAAATTTTACATTTCAAAACTAGAGGGCGCTTCTGCACAAAAGGGTTAATTAACGTTACAATAGCTATCTATTCAGCTTCTATACAAGTTTTAGGAATTTTCACCCTTTCTGCTTAGCAGAACATTTCTAGTTTTGTGATATGATTAGCCTTTTTGCTCAAAAATGACAGGTCAAAAATCATCAAAGATAAGATGTTTTTCATGCTGATTTCAAATCTGTTTAGTTTTCCATAGTACATACAGTTTTTGTGATGAAGGTAGTAATATATTGCATGACAGTTGGTACAATTAGCATATAATAATTATATGCTTGGCGTTTTTGAAGAAACAGTGGTAGTTGACCAACACTGATCATTATATATATGCCACAGTGTGCGTGATTAATGCCTGTGGGTTAATAAAAGAACACTTGCAATCTAATATTACTCATAATTCAAAACTGAAAGCAGATTTGAAATCAGCATGAACAAGTGACATCCACAGGAGACAGGTGTGTCATTCTTACAGCTTCAGCTTCCGGTTCTTGAAGTAGTTGGCCCTGTTGTAGAAGTCGGCCACTTTTCAGCTTCAGTTTCTTGACTGACTGCGCCGTAACTTGCATATATTGGGACATTCCTCTGCCATGTAGCACTGCCAATGTTCTTTTTTTTTTTAAGAAATCCAAACAAACCTTGGGTGATTGTGGCCATTTTACTTCATTAGTTCACAGTGAAGTTTTTATTAAACATTATTAGTTCACATTAGTTTTATTAAATGCCTCTGGCTTATCTATGTGTCGTTTCTCATACAGATGTTGACTTATGAGGTGAGATTGCAAGTGAGACGTCCTTCTGATGACTTCACTGCACAGTAGTACAACCACTCCTATATCAGCCAAACTTTCCTACAGGTCCTTTTCTATATCATGATGGTTTTGCTTTGCCATACAAACAGATTGTTGAGTTTTCTTGGCGATCCAGAAGCCTTGATCACCACCGTTCCCCTTAATTGCCATTTCTTAATGGCATATTTGGGCATTGGATATTGTGAGAACTGCAAATTCTCTCAAAGCTAATGAACTGATGGAGAAGTGCCATACCTTGCCATGTCTGTTGTAGTGATTCCTAACTGGGGTCCGGAACAAAAGGAAGGAAAAGTGAGCTAAAGCGAGAGAGCGCGCGCGAGAGAGAGAGAGAGAGACAGAAGTGCTTTGCCGACACAGTTCAGATCACGGCTCAGCCTCATCAATTCAGAGCCGCTGAAAATTCATGAGGTTCAGATTCATGGCTAACGATCTACTGACATTTAAGACTAACGCATTCTGTCAAGACACTGTCACACTCCGTCGGCTGTATGCACCATATCCATGTGCCTCCACTCCAGGGGAGGGGATCAATTCTCCCACCATGGGGGTTTGGGCTGTGGGTGGGGGGGCAAGAACAGCAAATCTGAGCTTTCTATAGATGGTTAAAGGCCACCATTCTGCCTCTTGTCTTCTTTGTGGTTTCATAGGTCAGTGTGGGAGGCTGAAAAGCTCTTTCAGAAGATTCCAGAATAGCTCAAGATGCTACATGACATGGAGAAAAGGGGATTTCCACTGAAGATCAGTGAGACTGTACGGAGAGGTAGTTGCATTCTCTGTGCATGTGTAATGTGCATAGGCTTTTTGTCCTCTATAAACCTTCCAGCCCGCAACAGCAATCGGACACTAATCGATATCCTGGCTTGTTTCTTTACTTTCCCAGGGGCCACCAGTCCAGGAAGTCGGCCGCTGTGAATTAGCAAAACAAGATCAATGTGTGATCACAGCTTGAATGACTTGCTTTTCGCACTACAGGAGATTTGTTCAATTAAAAACCACACGCTGCCACACAATGCGTTGGCTATGGCAGGAAGACATTTTTTCTTTATTTCTTTCTTTCTCATTTTTTGCTAAATGCCTTTTCAAACAACAGGGACAAGCGTCCAGATTAGCCTTTTACCCCCTCACCACAATTAGGAAGGCTCTTAGAGCCTTGCTTGTGATAAGCAGGGAGCAAGTTTTGATCTGTAAGGCTGAAACAGAGTCTCATGGGGTTGTTTAATTACACCTACAATCAATGGAGTACAAGAAAGGCTAACATTGCAGAGAGGAAAAAAAAACCCTGCCTAAAATACGCCAAAAGATAAGCGGCTTTATTATTCAAAACACAGTCAGACAGGCATTAGAGCCACATCACTGCACCAGGAGAGGACTCATTTACTGGAAAGACACTAAGCCCACAACACCACATTCTTCATTGAACAGAACCATATGGCCCAACTCACAGCAGCCAACAAAATGGCAAGCGGAGAAATTCGTCTGGACACGCTTGCAAATGACGGGACCCATCATCGTTTCTCACATCCAAATCAGTTCCATTATAAAGCCCGAGGACCGGCCTCGGATCAGCTGGAACACAGACAAAAGCGATCGTTGGTGTGCTAAGCACATGATTTTCTTCCCCGGTGGCCTTGGGCTGCTTATTGATTCTGCATGTGTTCTGGAGATGATAGCTCACTCTGTCTCAGAGCCTCATATTGCATCCCTCACTTTCTGGAGCTCAAAGGCGCATCAGCCCATTCCGAAGAAAGGAAAGGCATCCGACAGATTGCGATTTCTTATCACTTTGTGCCTGATTTCAGCAGGAAAATACATCAGGGTGAGGGCAGCCTGTGCTTCTGATTTTTTGCAGTTTAAAGGATGAAGCCAGATCCCTGTTGTAGCAGACAAAAACAGTAAGTCACTCAGGTGTAAGTAAAAGAGAAAGTGATAATTAAGTCATAAATCAACACACCACAGCACACAGTGTGAAATTCAACCGCAAATGCAGCAGTGGGCAGCCAGGATCACAGCGTCCAGGGAGCAGTGTGTGGCAACACTACCTTGCTCAAGAGTACCTCAGAGGTGCTTAGCAGTCTTGGGAAATAAACCCATGACTTCCTGATCGCAGGGCGAACACCCTAACCAATTGGCTACCAGCCACCCGCAAGTGAATAACTTTATAACTCAAATAGCACCTGACCTGAACTGCTAATGCCATAAGCCAGGGTTGGAACTAAGGAACGAAGATCAAGCAATTAACGGCGAAGAGAATCATTGGTGAAGAAACATGTAATAGGTTTCCTGGGCTGGTAAATTGGATTAAAATAAGAAGGTAAATAAAATCTATTTTAGGAATGGGTTTATCAATGTAAAAAATAGAGCATGTTAATAGCACTTGAACAGGGAAGCTTGTTTGCATTAAAGCTTCGAATGATGGGGAACATAATCGAGGGCCTTACACAAGAACCCTGCGCCGCTAATTCAGCCTCTCTGAAATGAGTCTATATTTAAATTGGTATAAGGCATCAACATGTTCCTGCCAACTGAATGCACACAAATTAAGCTGTCGTACAGACAAAGGGAAAGAAGGGGAATATGTGCGAATGCAGCAGAATTTGAAAGTGCTCGACTGAACAATAAACAGGAAATAAGAGAGGCAGAAATGGTACCGTATAATCATCTAATCTGAAACAATACGACTTCAAGAGAACAATTAACCAATACTCGCCAGCGATATGATAAATCAGCATTCAAGTCAGCACAGGGAGGAATGTTCTATTTGGAGATGCTCATGAAAATTACTACTTCAGAGGTGGTTCTGGAAGAAGGCTCTTTAGTACAACCTCTCGCACAGCCCTTATTCACCTAATGCTCAACAGGATTCGGTCAATACATCGGTTTACTGATAATACTGTCCTCACGGAGGTCCAACAGATTAATCAGATCACCCAAAACACTTCTAATAAAGCACTTACATTTATTGCCGTTTTAGCTCATTTTTCTTTTTGTTAGTAAAAACCAGGTTCCACCTACGTGTAGGTATAAAAGTGTCACTATTTGAAGTATAAGCAATTCAACTTTGTATACCAGGATTTTTTCCAAAACTGCAAAGCTGCCAGTCATCTCATACTAGGGCTACAAGCAGAATCTTAACACCAAATGTGAGTTCTGTAAATTAATTAATAAGATATGATAACTGAAGCTAGTCATTAGGAAAATATAATACATATTTTCTACAAAGCTGGGTTACTCCACATCTGCTGCTAAAAAACCTCTGCATGATTAAACAGTTAAGTCGATATTAAAAGTTCACTTCGTGCCAAGGTACTCAAGTAACACTTGAAAAATCCCTTTCTTTTCTATGCAAATCCACTAAGGAACTTTTTAAAAGGCTGGAGCAGGCAGGATAAAGCTACTTGCCAAAGCTTTCGTCAGGGGACAGTCTTTTAAATGAAGTGAAGGGAATTTAAGGCTTTTGGCCAACAGGTAACAATCACTTAAGCTGTCTACAGAGTTAATCAACCCACCAACAAGGGAGTTGGTCAAAAAAAACTAATTTAAGACAATATTTGTCTGAATAAAGGCCCAAAACAAATAAGACGCAGAATCAAACAAAGTAATGGAAAAGGTAAACAAAATACATATCAAAATTACATATCAAATTCAACATGGAGTGCAAAATTTATCAAAGCAAATACACAAAGTAAATCAGAGTTGTTTGATGCAAAATGCCCCATTCTAGAGAAACTTTTGAGTCAGAATTGTAAACAACGATAATGACAGGGATTAGACATCTGAAGTGTTTACTGCCTCTAAGAGATACACCACAGAATGTCACGACATAAATTGGCTACATAAATGCTGCCTGAAGCCCCTGCCTGAAGATTTTGAAAGCAATTTGGCCTTAAAATCCACTCTTCAAGACAAAGAGGTACATGCAGGGCACTAAAAGGCACAATTACAATTTCCTCCGGGATAAATAAAGTTTTTCATAAGTTCTTCTGATGAGCTTACTGTGGCACAAAATAGACAAAGTATGATTGTTACCACATTATGTCAGTCATTTGAGTCCGAATTTGGTATGTCACTTTTAGGCCTCATCCACACGGACGTCTAAAATGAACACGCTCTGAACGCCATAGGTGTCTTTGTGGTGTTTGGTAGCGACGCTTGATCGACGTCCACAAGGCATTCGACTGGCATTAGACTGACGCCGTTTAACACCAGCCTGACGCCCAATCTGTAGTTTCGTATATTTACCTGCGGGGGCAGTAATGACTCTCAGCTGCTCAGCAACAGACTGCCAAGCCTTGTTCTTCTTGTAGCAGTCACTATATTCTGCTAAGGAAATGTCCCACAGCACTGGTATGTGTTCTACTTCTTCCATGAGTTGGGCTGGATCAGTGTCCGACATTTTTCGGGGTTTTTTTTTTTTTGCAGTTGCCGTACAGAATCATGGGACATATTTGGTCCTCCAGAACGTCAACTGAACGCCATGTAAGCACCATAGCGACGTTTTCCTCACGTTCATCGGGATTTTGGCAGCAAGAAAACGTTGCATGCAGCGTTTATTTGACGCCATCCGAACACCGGTGCTGAACGCCCGTGTGGAGGCATTGATTTGCTTCAATGAGCAGAAAAACGGGCTGCAGTGGAAATTCACTGTGTGAGTGGTCATGTCAGAAAATGTTCCCACTGTACGAACGAACTACATGAATGATAATGCTAATGACATACTGTGTGCACGTAAGAGGTTATAAAGGTGCTTAGGAAAAATAAATCAGAATAGCCTAAATTCAATATCTGGATGCTCTGTTCTAAGCAGGTGACTGTACTGCATATGGATCATCTGTAGTGTGAGTAGTTACCCCTATCCCTGAATCAATGCATTACAGATGTGGTAAAATTACATTTCCCACCTCCTCATGTGATACTAGGTCTGTCCAAACAGAACTCAAGATGGACAAAAAGTTACTATTTATACAAGTCTTTACAGAATACTTGATTTTACAAGTGCTTTCCTTCTCACATAAAGAATAGGAGTAGGTTACATTTTTCCCCATTCAGAATCCCACTCAGAAATAATATTGCCCTTATCCACATTCTGTATAGGAGGTATATAGAATGGTGTGTATTGGCATGTACAATAAAAGTAATCTCTGATATGCCAGGACCATTTTCAGTACAAGTTATCCCTCAAAATAGACTCCAGGTAATCCTTGGTTAGGGTATTTGTATGGTCCCTTTTCCACATTTCTTTGTGGATTCACCCACCCATGTGCCAATCACCTGAAAAAGGTTAATGGAATGGAACTGTTTCCCTTCATACTTCGTATTTTGCAGAACTATAAAGTGTAAAAATGAGGAATTCATCAGATCAGGCTTGATGATGAAAGCAAACATTGATATATGTCACCACAAAGTGACTTGCCCACAATTACTGGCCGTAGCGCATCTGTCAATCAATGTCCATTGAGGAAATCCACCGGAACACTGCTGACCAGATATGGTTAGATTGTGGCGTGGTAGCAGGCGGGATGTGGGAATGAGTGTATGAGGTCCAATTGTGCATGCCTCTAGCCTTCCATCAATGATCAGTTTCACTTAGCTGGACATTTTTATCACCCTAATCCCAACAGAGACTGAAGTGTGGAAAACCCCAACAACACAGTTGTGCCTGATACACTCAGAGCAGCACCACACACATATCACCATACTTCTACCATGTCAGTATCACAGCTGTGCTGAGAACTGACCACCAGACAAGCAAAACCTGGACAGTGGTGGCCCAGCCTTGGTTTCTTTCCACTGAAGGGAGGGAAAGGAGATGATAAAATATACAGCAACAGATAAGCTACACTCAGACATGGTTGGACCCGGATCATTTCATGCTGCTAGTTTGTGGGTTGTAACCTGATTAGATGTTAATCACCTGCATTTGCACTCTGTACTCAAACCTGTCTCTGGCTAGTCAATTATTCAATCATTACGGGGTGAGTAATATTCAAATCAGTTCATACACAGTGCTGTGCTGTGTTCTATTATTGGCTTTTTTCAGTTCTATTCAAATGAAAAGCACACATTTTCATACTGCTGTTCATTTGCTTGATTTACCAGTCAGTTTTTACAAGATTGCTTTTAGGAATAATTTGCATCTTGTGTCTTTGTGAACCACAAGCATTAAAATGCAACTCTTTGCAGTGGCGTAAAACAACAAGGAAAGGTAAAGGTTAAACGAACTGCCGCTTTATCTAAGATAACTAATTCTATCATCTTGAATTCAAGGAGAAACTTGCACCAGGTGATGAACTAAAGGTTAAGTGGCACCTGTCCACTATTCAGTCCGCTCCATTCCCAGAACAGCAAGGAGAGGTGCCGTCAAAGTACTGGGAGGGGTTGTCTGCCGAATGTGGCTTAAACACATTTACAGTATTTACACCGCAATAATATCCAGCTAAAATGCATCTCAGAATGCATGACGATCACACCTGGATGTGGTGACTGGAGTGATCAGATTTTAAGGTTTTAAATGCGTCTTGGATGAATAAACTCATCCAGATAAAGCTCATCCTCATCCTTGATATCTTGTGCACCCAACACTCAAAGCTGAAATTCTGTTCATTTTCTTGCATTCTTTAAAGAATAATCTTAAATACACGAACCTTCGATAAGAATGAGAAGAGATGAACGCCGCAGGAGAGTGGAAAATTACCATAATCTAACTATCCTTTAAATTGACCAAAGAAAGACTTCAGCTAGGAATCTGTTTTTATTCTCTGGAACAACTGTTATTCAAGTGCCTGTGCCCTTTTTAAATCCTTTAATTACTGAATGTATCACATTTTAGAGATCACCCAACCCTGTTGAGCACAAGTGCTGTGGAAGGAAGTAAGGAGTCCCCTAAGCCTTATCTTGACATGCAGAGTGCAGATGTTTGGTGAAAACACACAGAACGCATGTCTCCGGTTTAACAAAGAGCACGGATATGATGCTGCAATCATGCCTTGTCAGGTCCAATAAGCATGCGCGGCTGTCAAACCTTGACTTTCTGATGCCATCACCTCGCTGCTCCTGGCTGAGAGAGAAATTAACGCTGACTGACGTTTGAGACGCCGCCGGGATGCGAGGAGCGGAGTCTGATTGCGTAGCCGCAGGCCAAACAAACAAATGAAGACTTTCTACCAGCCGTTATTTTCTTCTCAGGCTCTCATTGTTTAGGACTGCATAATTTCATGACTGAGAGGCCAGGCTATCTGTTATGCGGAGTGACATATCTAATAAGTTAATTATGGCAAGTACAGCGCCCAGTGAATTAGAACAACAGCTTCCTTCATTTCTTTCAGACCGACCTCCACTAAACCCGGAGAACAAATTGCAGTTCAACAGTAATTGCCCTTGAAAATATCCCATTCTAATTAGAACCAAACACCAGCCCTGTCCAGACTTTTCTTCTCAGTGCCACTTTTTAAATGAACTAGAACAGTGTTTACATGGAACTCGTAGCAAATAGAAATCCAGATGTAGTTAACTTTTTTAATAACTGCATTTTTTAGCAGCAAACAAAGAAAAGTCCGCATGTAAAGAAACGCGTCCCATGGCTAATATTTTCCCTCTTTATGTCCATTATAAGTGCTGTTTATTCATGTAGATTAACACATTTGGCTAATGTGGGACAGCTAGGCAAATGCTTAGGGAAGAGCAACATAGAAAAATACTGCTACATTGACTGGTTTAGCTCTCAGACGACAGCTTCTCGAGCCCCAGCCTGTTGCAAAGGCAACAAAGGGGTAGAATAATGGGGTTGTGATCAATATGCGGAAAACCCAGCAACAGATATGAACACCATGGAGAGACACTAACCTTTGTGACTCAGTACATCTAACAGGAGCTCACACTCCTTTTTAAATGTATGAGAAAGAGATGGTGGGGGGGAGAGAGAGAGAGAGAGAGAGAGAGAAAGAGAGAAAGAGAAAAGAGAAAAGAGAAAAGAGAAAAGAGAAAAGAGATGGGATGGCTGTATTTCTAAGCGCCACAGACCTGTACATATACAACCCTGGTCAAGAGACATGATTTCTGAAGCATAAATAAGCACACATAGAACAATGGTATATATCTACAGACACACACACAAATATATGACATAAATGTTAAAATGACCAAAATTGTGCTGATAATACTGTGATATTCAATTAAATTTTATTTCAGCGGCACTTCTTACAACAAAGCAGCATAAGAAGCCTTAATTTACACACTTAGTCACTACAGTTATCAGTCTATCGCTAACAAAGCAGGAAGGGTAAGAGTCTGTAGTCCTCCTATCACAAAGACACACAGACACACAGAGGTCCAAATACTTATCCAATGCTGTGCCACTAATAGAACTGGTAATTTAACTTGCTTCATTATTCTTAGAAAACATTATCCGTCTGTCCCCTATGCAGTCGGACTGAGCAAATGTTTGGCAGTACTTGGAAAATAATGCGGAAAAGATAATTGTTGGAAAAGGGTGATAAAGGAGACATGAATATAATTAGTGTGCGATAATAAACATTCTACGCGCACTGTTCTCTCTCGGCGACCGCTAGCTGAACTCTAAATTCTATAATGACACGTTTTGCTCTGCAGCTGTTAAATGCTGCCGCTCCCTTTCACGGTCAGTTTGGATTTTATGACTAAAAAGTCAAATCCATTCATTTCCATGGCCTCAGCCTTGTCTAGTTAACAATATGTCAACGTTGGTATTCGGTCCTTTCTTTCACTTGACCTCTACTGGTAATGTTTGCGTGGTTTCAAAGATTAAAACATAAAAATAATTAAAAAAAACATTGCCCAACATTTTTATGTCATAGAATTAAAATACTGTTCTTGTTCTGGTGCCTTTAAGACTAACATATGTGGACTGCCTTATTCAAAAAGCAGTCCAATCTACCAGTTCTGTGTGAATGATACAGGCTGAATGTTTAAAATGTGTTGTTTTCTGTGACATCACAAAAAATTCACAGTGAGCAGCGTCCATATTTTCCAATACAGAGAGAACAGACTAGGGAAGGAATGTTAAAAGATTTACATACTTCAGTACGACACTTTTATGTCTAAGAAAACTAGTTTGTTTGCTGCTAATGCTAAAGCTGCTAATGCTAACAGCTAGAGGTAACGCTCCGGGGTCAATAATGTTTACTGTAAATTTAATAAAAAATGAAATTAATGTGTTTTGGGAGTATATCTGGAGGCATATTTAGGGTTTGCGCTATAAAAATATGTATTTTTAGGCATTTATTTTACCACATCAGAACACTGTGGTTTTTATGTGCTCTTGGAACATAGCCCCTACGAAAAGCGGGGGGTTACTCTACATATATTAAAGAAGGATTCCTTTTGAGTTCCCAAGAACATGTTTGAATGCTTAAATGGAACCTGGGGGTTAAATGTATAGTTTTATACTCCAAGCTTGATATGTATGGTTCTTTAACGAACCTTTTCAAAAAGGTTCCATTATTGTTGAGTCAAAGAACCTTCTTGCTTTCAAACATCACTTGCCTTTGTACAACGTGAAGGTTTCATGGTTCAATAAATCCAATGTTACCACGGAGAGAAAGGAATTCAGCAGAGACTTTTGATTGACACATCTAAATGTGGTGTTCTTTCATTGGGCCCAGCTCAAGGCTTCACTGGAGCATTAACACTAGAGAACAGTACACCAATTTCCAGCCAAGGCCATTTTTAATAACTTGTTTGTGAACAGTATTTTCCTATTTTTTCTTCTCCTCTCCTAGCAGATTAAAAGGCAAATGTCAAGCAATTTGTGTGCTTTTGCATTTGTGCTGACCTTGGAAATGAATTCGGGTCAAAATTGGCAAAAGGAAGGCAGTTAGCATTCAAAACCTTCTATGGAACAGCTGAGCTTGTTGGACAGCTACCTGAAATGGCTTGGACATGCTGTCCAGACCAGTGGATGTTAAGAAAGTTTGTAGTCAGTATCTGTGTGTGTAGCACCGGTGCCCTGTTGGCAGAGACACAGAGACGTTTGTTGTGTCAAAACCGCTCGAAAACCACAAAGCCCACTTTGAAATTTCTACTTAATCAATCACCGAGACAAGTCAGCAGCGGGGGAAGGCTGACAGGGGACCTGGAAAGCACACTCCACTACTCAGGCTGTCAGTGCTGCAGGACCTCTAATCTCAGAAAACAGGTCTCTGGCTGTCTTACTGCTGCTCGTGCATATTTAAGAGCAGTGATGGGAATAACAGCGTTAAAGTAACGGCGTTACTGAAAAAAAAGTAATTTTTCAGTAACGGGTAATCTAAC
>JBBPDH010011729.1:0-11184 GCA_037974565.1 Clupeocharax schoutedeni
TGGGGGTGTGGCCTGAGGTCTCATATGAAGTTTCATGAGGTTTGGTCACAGTATGTAGACTGAGACTCTATTCTCCCCAACTTGCATTCATTTGAATGGGATAAAAAATGAATGAAAGTGAATGGGAGAAAAATGGATGAGCGAAAGACAAGGAAAAAAGAGTGCAGGTAATCACCGACCGCATTTCTGTGTTGGGGACAAATGCCTGATGAATCACAAGAAGTTTGTTAACTTTTGTACAAAGCGTGTCAGAGCAGGACCATCGGAAAATTAATTCCATATATTAAACAGGAGTGGTTTTTGGCCATGTTTGTGGGCGTGTAGTGTCGTCACGGTAACACGAAAAGCTTATAAAAGTAATAGCATACATCGCGCTGATGAGCCAAACATTTTCATATATAGGTTGCCTGTGTGCGAGCCACGGTTCGGGCCGCATTAATGTAGATTCACCAAATCCAGGTGAATAATAATATAGGCTCTGCCTCATTGATTTCAATGGGGCAGGCCCATAATAAATAAAGAAACCGAGGTGAGTAATAATATGGGACTGCCATTCAAATGAATTGAGCCTTTGTGTTGTGTTGCATGTGTGTGGTGTGTGTTTGTGTTTGCATGTGCGTGCGTGTGCTGTGTGTATGTGGGTGCATGCGTGTGTGGGTGTGCGTGCGTGTGTGCGTGAGCGCGTGTGTGTTGTGCGTGTGCATGTGTGTACGCGTGTGTGCTGTGTGCGTGTGTGCTGTGTGCGTGTATGTGTATGTGTTTGCGTGTGTGGTGTGCATGTGTGTGTGTGTGTAAGTGTGTGTGTGTGCGTGCGTGTGTGCACGTGTGTGCTCGTGAGTGTGTGTGTGCACATGTTTGTGCGTGTCTATGCGTGTGCGTGCGTGCACGTGTTTGGTGTGCGTGCGTGTGCTTGTAGTGCGTGTGTGTACATGCGTATGCGTGTGTGTGCGTGCGCGTGTGTGATTTGTTGCATGTGTGTGTGCGTGTATGTGTGTGCACGTGTGTGTGTGTGTGTGCGCGTGTGTGCATGCATGTGTGTGCTTGCTTGTGTGTGTGTATGTGTGTGGGTATTTGTGTGTGTATATGTGTGTATATGTATCCCAATACGTTTGTTCACAGTGTTTTGTGTGACAGCTATGTCCCAATTGATCAAAGTATATAGACTGAGATTCTGTTCTCCCAAAATTGCTTTAATTTGAATGGGATGAAAAATGAATGCAAGTGAATGAGGGAAAAATAGATGAGCGAAAGACTAGGAAAAAATAAGTGCAGGTCATCAATTTTTCGGCTCCATTCATTTGAATGGGCAGTCCCATAACTAGAAAACGGAAAATTCCTCAAGAAATTTTAAATGGGCCTGCCGCCAACAAACACCCTTCGGATGCCATTACATGTGCGTGTGGGTGTGTGTGCATGTGTTTGTACGTGCGTGTGTGTGTGGTGTGCGTGAGTGCGTTCGCGGTGTTGTTGTGTCCTTGTGTGCTCACGTGTGTAAGTGCGTGTATGCGCATGCGTGTGTGCGTATGCATGAGTGCTTGTGTGCGTGCGTGTCTCTGTTGTTTACATGTGTGTGTGCGTGTGTGGGTGTGGTGTGTGTGCGTGTTTGCATGTGCGTGCATGTGTGTGCTGTGTGCGTGTGTGTGCATGCATGTGCATGTGTGTGCGCGTGTGTTGTGTGCGTGCGTGAGTGTGGTGTGTGTGTGTGTGTGCGTGCTTGTGTGTTTGCATGTGCGTGTGTGCGTGCATGCATGTTTGTGTGTGGTGTGTGTGTGCATGCGTGTGTGTGTTTGCATGTGTGTGCGTGTGTGTGCTGTGTGTGTGTGCATGCGTGTGCAGGTGTGCGCGCATGTGTTGTGTGCGCGTGTGTTGTGTTCATGTATGCGCGCATGTGTGTTTGCGTGTATGTACATGTGGGCGTGTGCACGCATGAGTGTTTGCGTGTGTGTGTGTGTGTGCATGTATGTGCATGCGTTTGTGTGTTTGCGTGTGTGTGGTGTGTATGTGTGTGTGCGTGTGTACGCGAGTGCGCACGCGTTTGCATGCGTGCACGTGCCTGTGTGTGCATGTGCGTGTGTGCATGAGTCCGTGTGTGTGCACATCTGTGTTGTGTGCGTGTATGTGTGTATTCACAGTGTTTTGTGTGACAGCTATGTCCCAATTGATCAAAGTATATAGACTGAGACTCTGTTCTCCCAAAATTGCTTTCATTTGAATGGGATGAAAAATGAATGCAAGTGAATGAGGGAAAAATAGATGAGCGAAAGACTAGGAAAAAATAAGTGCAGGTCATCAATTTTTCGGCTCCATTCATTTGAATGGGCAGTCCCATAACTAGAAAACGGAAAATTCCTCAAGAAATTTTAAATGGGCCTGCCGCCAACAAACACCCTTCGGATGCCATTACATGTGCGTGTGGGTGTGTGTGCATGTGTGTGTACATGCGTGTGTGTGTGGTGTGCGTGCGCGGTGTTGTTGTGTCCTTGTGTGCTCACGTGTGTAAGTGCGTGTATGCGCATGTGTGTGTGCGTATGCATGAGTGCTTGTATGCGTGCGTGTCTCTGTTGTGTGCGTGTGTGGGTGTGGTGTGTGTGCGTGTGTGTGTTTGCATGTGCGTGCGTGTGTGTGCTGTGTGCGTGTGTGTGCATGCATGTGCGGGTGTGTGCGCGTGTGTTGTGTGCGTGCGTGAGTGTGGTGTGTGTGTGTGCGTGCGTGTGTGTTTGCATGTGCGTGTGTGCATGCATGTTTGTGTGTGGTGTGTGTGTGCATGCGTGTGTGTGTTTGCATGTGCGTGCGTGTGTGTGCTGTGTGTGTGGATGCGTGTGCGGGTGTGTGCGCATGTGTTGTGTGCAATTGCGTGTGTGTTGTGTTCATGTATGCGCGCATGTGTGTTTGCGTGTATGTACGTGTGGGCGTGTGCACGCATGAGTGTTTGCGTGTGTGTGTGTGCATGTATGTGCATGCGTTTGTGTGTTTGCGTGTGTGTGGTGTGTATGTGCGTGTGCGTGTGTACGCGAGTGCGCACGCGTTTGCATGCGTGCACGTGCCTGTGTGTGCATGTGCGTGTGTGCATGAGTCCGTGTGTGCACATCTGTGTTGTGTGCGTGTATGTGTGCATGTGTGTGTATTTGTGTGTGCGTGCATGCGTGTGTGCGTGCATGTGTCTGGTGTGTGTTTGTATGTGCGTGCATGTGCTGTGCGCATGTCTGCTGTTTGCGTGTATGTGCATGCGTTTGCGTGTGCATACGTGTGTGTGTGTGGTGTGCGTGTGTGCATGTGTGTGCATGCATGTTTGTGTAAGTGCGTGTGTGCGCGTGTCCCAATACTTATGGGCTGTCCCATAACTAGAAAACGGAAAATTAGTTTTTCCGGAAGAATAATAAAGAATAACATGTGCATGCAAGTGTGTGTGCATGCGTGTGTGCGAGTGTGTGTGTGTTTGTGTGTGTGCTCACGTGTGCGTGCGTGTGTGTGCTGTGTGCGTGTATGTGCATACGTTTGTGTGTGCGTGCGTACACGCGTGTGTGTGGTGTGCATGTGTGTGTGCGCGTGTGTACACGTGCGTGTGTACACGTGCGTGTTTGTGTGTGCGTGTGTGTGCGTGTGCATGAGTGCGTGTGTGCGTGCATGTCTGTGTTGTGTGCGTGTGTGTGCATGCGTGTGCATGTGCCTTCGTGTTAGTGTGTGTGCGTGCATTCGTGTGTGCGTGTGTGCGTGTGTGTGGTTTGTGTGTTTCCGTGTGTGTGCGTGTGTGTGTTTGCGTGTGCATGAGTGTGTGTGCTGTGTGCGTGTGTGTGCATGCGTGTGCGGGTGTGCGTGCGGGTGTGCGTATGTGTTGTGCATTGTGCGTGTGTGCGTGCGCATGTGTGCTGTGTGTGTGTGTGTATGTGCATGCGTTTGCGTGTGTGCGTGCGCGTGTGTGTGGTGTGCGTATGTGCATGCATGTGTGTGTACGTGCCTGTGTGTGCATGCGCGCGTGTGTTGTGCATGTGTGTTGTGCGTGCGCGTGTGTGCTGTGTGCGTGTATGTGCATGCGTTTACGTGTGTGCGTACGCGTGTGTGTGGTGTGCGTGTGTGTGCAAGTGTGTGTGTGTACGTGCGTGTGAGTGTGCGTGCGCATGTGCGTGTGTTTGTGCGTGTGTGCATGCGCGTGCGTGTCTATTCACATTTACATTGAGTGGGAGATGTGAACACATCTCTAATATGTTCGACCACAAACATTATCTCATCATGATCCAAGCTGCAGCTTTTAATTAACTCACGATCATTCAGTGTTTGAAGAATATTTCTTCTGTCTGCCATTTTTTCCTCTGCTAAAGAAACTCTTAAGCCTCTTAAAAGTCCTCCTCTCTACTTTTACCTTAGGAGCTGTTTTTAGGGCTAAGATGTTTTGTGAATCATTTTTATCTTTACTGAGATTTACTCCTAAATTTAAGGAGAAATTCTAAGAAAATGCCATTATTCTAAGATTTATCTTAGAATTACGTCACTAGGAGCAACTTTCAGGCTTAAGATTTTTGTGAATACGGGCCCAAGTGTCGCAAATCCTTTTTGACATCTAAAATGAAGATAACGTTGCATATACTTGTTTTACTTTTATGCTGTGTATAAAAACTAGGTTTGTGTGTTGCTTATGAAATTTTATTTATTGAAAGAAGAAATTTTGAATATTTAGAACTCTGTAAAAAAGAAACAAAAATAAAGACGATGTATTTTAGCATTACAAAATTACAATAATCTTCAAATTTGGAACTACAATAAAAAAAAAAAACCAATCAATAAAAATAAAATACATTTTACTGGGTGTGGTGTAAGCGCATGTACACACATATCTTTACATATTTTGGTTGTTTTGTACTGCTGTGCTTGAAACACCATCGACTGGAATAAAATCCCTAGTATGTGTTCACCCACACACTGGGCCAATGAACGTGATTCTGATTCTGCGACTAGCACTGTTCGACAGGCTCTGGGTCCAAAGTCCATCGGACACTTGCTGTGTCTGCTGGCTGCCACTTGTGTGCAGGACTAAACACCCAAACGAACTGCAGCAGCTTCGCATCAGGAAGAGGCTTGTGCCTGACTGGACACGCAGCTGTTATATGTATAGCCAGTAAGCCGCCATTCTAAATTTAAATTATTATTTATTTTCCAAAGCCACAGGGGAGCTGCAACATAAGGATGCAAGAACCACATCCAGTTTCAGAGCAATGGGTTGCCGACCGCGTCCTAACCAGTCTAAATAGGTGCCGAATTTTGGTCAAGACTGATTGTCACTGAGAGAGTGTAGACTGTAATTCAGTCTTGCCTCATAAGTAGACATACTATTATAAATACATAGACTAACTTGTAATTCCAATGTTTATTCCAACGTTTGAGTGCTGCTGTTCTGTTGTGTTCTATTTTGCACCTATGATCCAGGAGGACGATATTTAATCTCACTGTGTACTATGTATATTGCTGAGATGACAAATACTTTATTTAAAAGCACATACAGATCTATGTGTGTTTGTGTGTGTGTGTGTGTGTGTGTGTGTGTGTGTGTGTGTGTGTGTTTAAGTTTGTTCCATTGTCTTAAAATAATTGAAGTATTTTGACTTTATACAGTTAAGCACCTGTATTTACATAGTACAGTTATCCTGTTGGATTTAAACTGCATTATTTTCTATGCCTGTATATGTAAACTTTTATGGTTCCAAACACAACAAATAACAAATAGGTGGAATTTTACATCTACTAAATCATGCAAGAACAGGTTAAACATAGACCAGTTGATCTGCCAGTTATAGTTGTTAAGAAATGGTTAAGTTATAGTTGTCCAATTAATACTGCTAAATGGTACTAAACACTTAAGTTTTACTCACTGTTCTGTGGTAAATATGTATGCAATGTAGTCCTTGGAACCACTTATTAATGCAGCAACTCCACATGAGACCAGGACTGGAACAAAAATGAGAAGGGGAAAACAAACAGTACAGTGCATTTTTAATGTGACCTTTATGTGTCCTGAAAGTTTAAAAAGCACTCATTTATATTTGCCAACAAAAGGCCCCTATGCACCCTCAATGATTTCAAGAGGTTGTTCACCTTATTCTTTTATGGCCTTTACAACCTTACACTTTGCCTATTTAAAAGCACATTATCATGGGTCAATCAATGCCGGGTTTACCTTAAGTACATTTTTAATAACCTTGTTATTAGTTTGTTCAGTAATAAGAGTATGGTTTAACAAATCTTCCTCTACATGCAAGTAAAAAAATAAATAGGAATATATTCAGGGATTGACATAAGTGGTACACAAGCCTGAATAGATGTAAGTGGACATACTACATGCTTAACACCAATCCCCTTCCCTGGAATAGCCGCCGAGACATAGACCTCCACACGACCACCCGTCTCCTGGAGCCTGGCGTGCACCATCCCATACAACCCCCCCAACCCCCACCCCCCGGAAACACGCAGAGACACAGACCCCACCCAACAACACCAAGGCCAAGACACAGAGTGCGTACCACTTAATTCATATAGATATTCATTGGAGTATTTGAGCAAAAAAATTCAACCCCTGAATATATTTCACATTTCAGTTGCACTTTGTTGTCATCATGATAAAACAAATCTAATAACTGCTCAGCAATTAGTATTCTTTACTGAATGTGTGTGTGTTCAGTGATGCTTATAATCCCTCAAAACTGTGGTTCACACAGTTTCATAATGTAATTACACAATGCTTTTTCATTTAACAGCTTAAATGGCTTTACAATGCAATGGCAAAAAATGTTAAAAAATAAATGCAAAAACATAGGTATAGTCATAAATTAAATTAAGATAGAAGAGGATGTCATGTCCACTCACATCCACACAGCAGAGACACTTTGCTGGACAGTTTGGCCTGTTCTGTATTTCCTGCTCCAAGGGCATTGCCCACTCTTACACTGGCTGCCACTGCAAATCCCAGGGGAAACTAACCGGGAAAACATGATGGTGCTGAGTGAACAGGAGTGACATAACTGTGACTTTTCATTTCAGCTATAGAATCTATTGGTCTTGTTTTAAGACATTTTAAACACTTAAAAACTCTGACTTTGGTATTTCTCTCAACCATTTGCTTTGTTAAAATACACATTTTAGTTGTGTCCCTAGGTTTTACTCAGTCCTGTTACCTGAACACATTACCCCAACTGAAAAATTAGGAACATTCCACAAGTCACATGTTCAACAGGAAGTTGCATCAGTTGGATCTTCTGAAGGCCATGCGTAGACCAAAAGTTTGTTCCCTCCTTTTTTTTCCTCTATATTTGATCAAATTTTAACTATGACTTGGGAGGTCAATCTCAATGTTCTGTCCTGTTACCTAAATTAATTCTTGGATATTATCGGTTTATTTTTAAAATACAAAATTTGAGTAGATTACTAGAATGTGCTCAGTGTTCTCGTGCTATTAGCATAGCCATCATGTAGATATATTTCATGTTTTTGCCAATTCTATTCTAAAAATTTAGTCCTGTTACTTTCAGTCCTGTTACTCATATAAAGTATCAGGAGTGAGTAAATTCCCCTGATTTATTAGTGTGAATATTAGTCAGTGTAATACTATTCAACTTTTAATGCCAAGCACCTGGTGGCTGGGTCTATACCCATGGGAGAGTTGTCACATGAGTTTTGGTAACAGGAAATGTAACCATCTTTGGCTTAGAAACTTTGTAAAAGATTAAATAAAGCTGCCTGAGATTGACCAATACTTGTTTTGAATAGTTAAATATATGTGCTATTAGATTCAAAGTTGAAAAAAAGATAAAAAATGAAGTTGAAGGGAGAAAATGAAGTTTAATTTGGAAGAGTTACAACAAGCAAATGGCACCCATTCGGTGGAATGGCCCTTGTGCTTTTTTGGCCACCATAATGTCTTAACATCTTACCATGTATGCAATTGTGGCTAGTTCATAGACCACAGACTGGGCTCCCAACTCATTTTCACTTATGAGACCTACAGTGGGTAAATGATTCAAAAAATGAGTCAAAAAACAGATTACAGAAATCTGAAAGAACAAAATGAGAGAAGATTATAGACCTGCCAGGAATCCTCCAATCTCATAAGTCCACCATTCCACGCACAACATGAGCATGCTGGGTAGGGCCAGGCGGATGAAGGCACCCCACTCTTGCAGGCAGTCACGAGACCAGCCTATCATTTATGTGTAAGGATTAAAAACAAAAAATGTAACATGATAGCAGGAATAATACAAAACCTGTACAACAATTTCAATGCATTTCCCAGCATGAACAGAAACAGGGATTTGAAACTCATTTATAACAGGTCAGAGGGCAGTTGCTATGTGTTGTAGTAATTTAATTCCAGAAGAAATAATTTGGAAGAAGGTAGATTGAAAGACTGAAACTACACTCTACAAGCTGAGGTTTTGAAGTAACATCCACATTTAATGAAGACTGTTCTAACTTCTGCTCTTTGGATAAGTAGTTGGTGTTGAAGCAATGGTTGAAGCTTTAAATTTACATTATATTGAAAATTATGGAAAAAAGTGACAGGCTTTTTGCACTTTTCTATGCAGAAAAATGTGTCAAAAGTACTACAGAACACTTGTGGGTTTCCTCACATGTCTAAGTCATGTGCTGACTAAACAGTCAATAATAAGTAAAAAAAAAGTCACAAAGTAAACCATTCTTGAGTCAAATATTAAAGAAGGCAAAAGTGTGTTGTTACATAATGCATTACATACGCTTTGTACAGCCTAATCCAAATGACTGAAGTTTTCTGGTTGACATAGCCTCTTGTGACTATAATTGCAAATCTTATGACTAGAATATCTAATAAGTTATCTTCTGTATGAACAGGTCTTCACAAATGAACTGTGAGTTAATTTGTCCAGTAATGAGTGTCTGAGGCAGATTTGGCTGACTCACCATCCCAGGTAGCCTTGTGTAAACCCTTCCAACGAATGAACACATAAAGAAACACAGCCAAGGAACACTGAGAGATGGAGTTGGCTGCAGCAGAACCACTGTTGGACAAGGAATTTAGAAAAAGCACTAAATACATTTTTTTCATTTTCATTTTTTAATTCCTTTTATTGACGTCTCCTCATTTTCTTCAAATACTTTGCTAAATTCCACTTTTTAAAAATAACCAAAAATAACCCTGCTCACGCTACACCCAGATGAAGCAAATGAAGAAAGATGTAGTTTATCAAAGCATTCAAGATGTTTCCAGCTGCTCCTGTGATGACCTGAGGCCATATGATGCCCTGAAGGAGAGCAGAAATGGTCTCATGCCATATGGAAATGTAGTATATAAACACATTATACAGTAACCCCCCCACTTATACATGGATCGTCAGTCGCAATTTCAGTCTCACACAAAACATTTCTGAGAACCAAACTAATAATTTTTCACTAAACCCCCACACATGCACAGAAAAGGCAGATATCCTCCAAATTATTTTGCTTTTGTGACATCCAGGTCTCGTCCGCCATACCCTCTTGTCCTCGTGCTGGGTTGCTAAGCACTGCGCCCTAACATAAAGCTTGCACGAGGGGGTGTGGTGGATGAGACCCAGACATCACACCTTTTTTCATGGCAATCAGGGATGAAGTGGGACAAAAAATTTGGCCTTGACATTTTGAGCCAAGCTTGGGGACACTATGCAGTCCAGGCTGTGGGGGAATGCGGGTTGACGGGGCTCTCGCCCTGTCTTTCCGGTGGGAAAAAGGGTGTGCTGGCAGGATTCCGCACCGGCCCAAATTTACCATTGACCGTAAAGTTAGGTTGTATTCAATTTACACTGAAGTTCGGGTTATGTCACTGTGTCATAACTCAAGGATCCCCTGTATACAGTGACATATGTTTTCAAAAATGGAAAGTAAGAAGATTTTACCTGATTCTGCAAGTATCGAGCTTGCAACTGGTACATAAAAGCAGCCTGAAAAGCAATAAAATGATTAGATCACAAATTTAAATAAAATAATAAAACTCCACATATTCTAAAATGCTATTACAATGTATTATATGGGGGCATCTTAGGTTTTATTGGTCCTGCAGCATGAAAAGGAAGAAGAAAGAGTAGCATTGACAAGGAATATGGGAGAAATAAAGGAACCACTATTGATTTATTAAAAGTAACAAAAAAAGAGGGTAAAACTCACCGGCAGAGAAGGCATGTATATCTTTACATACAGCTGTGAGAGACTGTAGAGGACAAACATTAATGCATCATGAGAACTCACACCATACCCATACACTATACTGCCAGAAGTACTGGGAAACCTGCCTATACATACACAAGAACTTCAATGACATCCCATTTGTAATGCATAGGCTTTAATATGGAATTGGCTCACCCTTTGCAGCTATAACTGCTTCAACTCTTCTTGGAAGGCTATCCACAAGGTAGTAGCATGTTCATTCTTACAGGAGAGCATTTGTGAGGTCAGGCACACGAGAAGGCCTGGCTTTCAGTCTCCACTCTAATTAATCCCAAAGGTGTTATATCAGGTTGAGATCAGGCCTTTGTGTGGGCTAGTCAAGTTTCTTCATACCAGACTCTGGTATGCACTGGTGCTCAGTCAAATTGGACCAGGAAGGGGCCATCTCCAAACTATTCCCACACAGTTAGCCAAAATGGCTTTGTATGCTGCAGCATTCAAGAGTTCCTTTCACTGGAACTAATGGGCTAAGCTCCCTGTAAAACAACCCCCCACGATACAAACCCCTCCACCAAACTTGACACTTGAACAATGCAGTCAGGCAGTACAGTTCTCCTGGCAACCACCAAACCCAGACTCGTCCAAAGTCATACAGTTATTCGTCACTCCAGAGCACATGTTCTAGAATCCAGGTGCAGTGTGCTTTACACCACTGCATCCAAAGATTTGCATTGTACTTGGATGTGAGTCTTGGAAGAAAGGCTCCTGAGAAAGATTAATTCTTTCACAAATAGTAAAAGCAGTCTGCATGTCTAGGTGCTTGTTTTTATGCATCTGTGGTCATAGACATGACTGAAACACCTGAATTCAAAGATCTGAGGGTTGTCCCAATGTGAATATAGTGTATGAATAATATACAGTAAAGGTTATTAACATCCCTAAGAGATCCACTAGGATGGCGGCGCGTGCACACGCTGCGGCTTCTCTCTCTCCCGACAAAACAGTGTTTTCGTGTTTTTCGTCCTG
>JBBPDH010011758.1:0-15474 GCA_037974565.1 Clupeocharax schoutedeni
ATATAAGCACATGACGTGTTCATTCCAAGGTTACTTCCATTATATTATCTAACATCCAGCTCCCGCAGGCTAGTGTTAGTACACCACCTAACTCAGTAGTAAAATTATTTTTATTAAAATATTTAAAATATAAAATCATTATTACAATGATTTTTTGGGGGCAAAGTAGTGTATTGAGGTTGAGACAAATTTCCTGTATAAAAAAAACATTTAGTATTTTGATACAGATGAACACACACCATAGATACTAAGGTTGAAGTCCTTAGACTGTTTTCCAGCAGAGTTGGTCACACTACACTGGTAGCGAGCCTGGTCTCCCAGACGGGCACTCTTAATTTTTAACACCTGGCCTCGGTCAGACACCTCGATGTTTGGGTCTCCCAGGAAGACTAGCCTGAAACGGAGCAGGAGAGTGTCAGGAGCTTCAGTTTCAGAATTAGGCTTTTTGGCCTGGACAAAAAATTCTTGATGTTTGATGGGTTGACTCACTTTCTGTCTTTGTACCACTGAATTGTGGGAAAGGGCACGCCTTTGACTTTGCACTCCAAGCTGATCTCCTGATTGAGAATAGCAGAGAGGTCACGTGACCCGCCGCTTCCAATGATAGTAGGAGGAACTAGTAAAGAAAGCAGGTTACAAACAAAGGATGGAAAGCAACATTATTACAGTTTCAACAAGCTACAAATCATACATATTTATCCTGATCTGATCTTTTTTATATGGCTTTCATTTTCTTATACCATTTAGACTCACCAAGTACATCCAGATAGAAGTCCTTCTCAGTGCTTCCTGCAACATTGATTGCCTTGCAGCTGTACTGTCCTGCGTCTGCAGTAGCAGCCTTGAGCAGTCTCAGTGTCTTTCCTCGCTGCAGAATCTGAACATTACTGCTGGCAACCACCTGGCCAAATCACAGAACAAATTCACTCTTAAATGATCAGGATTTCCACCATCCACCTGTTTTTCGCATCACTGTAACAAAAACCTTTTATTGTTCAGAGAAAATTCTAATTCACACAAATGTCCTCTTACTCCAAATGGAGCCGATCTGTCAAGACATGTTTGGAGTCCAAATTTAGCCTTTGGAGTCTAGAGTTGCTTACAAGTCAAGTCACTTAAATCTTTGCTGCAAATACATTCTCTCAACCAAAGGTAGAATAGACTTATGAATTATGTGCTTAGTATGAGTTTAAAATGAACAAAATTTTAATTAATTACTGAGCAATGGACAAACCACCAAGCCAAAACAAAGGGGAGGACGATCGGGACGATCGATTTATGATCGGAGCAAGATACAAACCCGCAAGACATGTGTTAGACATGTATCAACCAACTGAGCCTCCATGTTGATGTAAGGCAGGCTCATGGCAAGTGGATTCAGGAGCCCAAAAACCGGTCAGACTAAAGGGTTATGAGCTAACATAACACAAAAGGAGGAGCTTGATGGAGAAGACAAGATGAGAATACTGTTTTTATTCATTATTAATGTTTAGAGAGAGAAAGAAAAGTTTAGGCCACACAGTCAAGTGCTAGTAAATATACTCAGTTTCTGCCTTGGACATCTAGAATAGGAACAGAAGATAAGAGTCTTGGCGAGCACACTCTGCAGGCTTTATCCGATTTACCAGCTTTGTCTTCTGTCAAAAACAAGGACTCAAAGGGTGGAGCAAACGTGCACTTCCCTTAATAAAAAGGTAGCAGAGGTGGAGCGACCCTGTGCCTCACTCTGCCGGTCCCTGGCTGGACCTTTGCATGCAGCCTTTTTATACAACAGGGTTATGTTATGTTATGTTATGATGTTCTAAACCATACTCACAAGCATGTAGCACACTAATTAAAACATGCATGCATTTTGAGAGGGTTGAAATAAGTGCTAGGATGTCTTTTGACATGTTAAAAGCCATGTTAGCCTGAGAGCACCAGTGCTAAAGAGAACATGCATCTACATTTGGGAAACCAATCCCTAACACTGGGGCATTATTAGTTATATTTCTAAGCATTAAGCATGTATTTGCATGATATACACCAAATGATAATTTCTTACTTTGAGGGTAGTACAAAAGGTCATTATTCCTAAAATAATCACAGATCACAATTAGGTATAAGGCTGTATACCAGCATTAGGCTGCTATATTCATCTGAATGAAAAAGTCTAAAAGCCTGTGGCATGATTAGAGATTTCCTAGCAGCACTTTTTACAGTGCACACTTCATCCTGAGAATGATTCCCATAAAGGCTGTTTTATGAGGGACGTTGGCTTTTATGACTGCTATCTTGGATCTCAGACTCTGTCATCAGCATGAACTTGGTCCTGAAGGGCTTAGCTTGGTATAAGCCTGTGTTTATTTCTCATTAGGTCTTATTCCACTTTATCCCTGCACATAACTTCATGCTAGGCTCCTGAGACACATGAAAATGGTGGGAATATATGTAAAATTTAAAGTGTGCTTTGGAAAGTGGGACAACGGCAGTTAAATTCAAAGCCAAAGGCGCTGTATTACTGATCCTTTTCCATTACTGAGAAGGGCGTTTCAGATGCTGACCAAGTGAGCAAGTTAATGGATGAAGATTACAAACCGGCACTCCATCTTTGTACCAGGTAATGACTGGTGGAGGTGTGCCAGTGACATCACACACCAGACTGGTGGGCTGGTTTAATACCACAGAGACATTGGATAGCATGCTGCCATCTTGCACATCAGGGGGCACTGAGGAAGACGAAAGGAAAGATGTTACAATTCTAAAAAAGGCATCACTATTTTGGGATGCTATGGTGAACAGAAAGACTAATTAGTTTTAATATTTGATGTTTTTTTTTAACAAAAAGTATGTGTTATTCTCCCTTAGGCAAATGCACCTAAATAACATTGATCATTAACTGATTAGGATAACATTATTTAAACTCTCCTGAGCTGATGTAAACCATACTTTTATTGTTTTCTTCTATTTTCGATTTTATTGTTACTTCTACCATATACAGGACCATGGTGCAACACAAGAGCAGAACAGAGCAGAACACTCTCTTCGCTACCCTTCCAGTGTACATGGCTACCCTTCCACTGCACTTTCTAAAATAGTTATATCCACTGCAGCGGTCAATGGTCATTTCTCTTTAACCTACCGTTAACTTTGAGTTGGTATTTCTTCTCTGTGCTGCCAGCGTCGTTGACAGCTGTGCAGGTATATTCTCCATTATCCAGCGGCGACACTGAGGCAAGGATGAGAAGTGTTCCATCCTCGAGGATGGACACTCCTGGTTCATTGCCTGTCAATTCCTGACCATTTCTAAACCACTTTATCACTGGCTGGGGCAAACCTGCATGCAGAGAAAGAAAAAAGAATGGGATATGTCACACTGATGACCTTCAGCTTTGTGTGCTATCGACTGGGCTGCATAAGGCTGGCTTACCTTTGGCAGGGCAGGGGAAGGCGATGCGCTGGTTGGCCACTCTCTCCTGTAGAGGGCTGTTAAAGGGTGGTTCAGACACCTCCACCACAGGAGGAACTGAGGAGTCAGTGAGCAGTGTAGAGAAGGATGCCACAATGACAAGAGAGCATGTTTTTTCAGATGATGGCTTTAGATTTACAGAAAACTGCAAAAATCATTTACACTTTAACAACACAGAAATCATGCAATCGCGTTCTTTGGAGATCAGTGGAAGTACACACTGTACTAACTGTTGATTGCAACAGCATCAGCAATGGTTATTCTTGCTGCCTCACCTTGCACCTGCAGCTGAATGCTGGCCTCGTCCTGTCCAGCGATGTTGCTGGCCATGCAGGTATACACTCCCTCATCAGGCAGTGCCACCTTCCGGAGAGTCAGTGTTCCATCGGTGGACAATCGGTAATGAGCCCCATCCGGCACTAAGGCAGTGCTGTCCTTCAGCCAGCTAACAGTGGGCTGGGGAATCCCCTCAGCCACACAGGGCAAATCTATTGAATGTTCCACTTGAACCTTCATGACACGAGGACCAGCTGAGATACTGGGAGGCACTGAGGAGATCATCCAAAAAAAAGGCACAATCTGAGACAAGGTCTAAGCAATCCAATCTGTAAAGGGCTAGAGATTAAGGCTATAAGAAATATGTCTCGTTAGGGCAGTAACAGCAAATGTCCAACAAGAAATTTTAAAGGAGAATTCCATCATTAGGATGTAAAAGTAATCCAGAGTGGTTTGACGTGAAACTGTGATGAAAAGTACCAGGCAGTGTGAAGTCTAATACACATATTTTATTTACTATTCAAAACCACCAGCAGATCTATACATGTCTTCTGACATTTGTATGTGATGCTGATGATTAGATAAATCAAGTGTTTCTGGGGAGAAATTTGCCTTAAAAGGTTCTGCGTGTTCTCTTGGGTTTCCACAACATAACATCCCTGTATTACCGATGCTAATGAAATATTACGATAACTTAAATGCCTTAAAGCATGTGGATTCCACTGACCACTGAGGAAAGACTTTTTTTCTTGCATTTGATTTCTTTTCCTGAGGTTCCCTTATGATATGTGTTGTTTTATAATCCCACAACAGAAATAATATAGTTTTACATGGCAATTTTCTTTTACTTAACCTCCAACTTCTCTTACTGTTTTTGTTATTGTGCTTTTAGGACTTATACATGTAAAGATAAAAAAGCAGTACAGACTGGGAGACTCCTTACAACTTCAATGTGAATGGCTGATGTAGGCAGAATTGGTAAAAGGGATTTTGACTTCAATAATGTTTATATTTCAGTTTTCCATGACATGGGCTCTTTAACAAATAAGCGTTACAATGTAAATACATATCTGTTTGTTCAAGGTAATATGTATAATCAGCCATCACAGTAATCTCTGTTTTCATCTCTGTTTTCTACTGATCAAGGCTTTTCCCCCTGAATCACTGTAATCTCCCATTCAAATGACCCAGGCTTAATTAAGGTGATGGTAGATGAAAAACATTCCCAACTATACTCTCAGACTCCACAAGAACATTATTTTATTTCATGTGGCAAGACAGCATCTCCCTCAATGCCAGTGCTCACATGTGCAGGGCCTGCATGTATTTGTATTTTGAGGCTATTTGTTCACATGTTCACAGTAATTCAAGACACGCTCACAGGGTCACACCGCCCCCCTGGCAAAGACCATTCATTTAAATTCTGTCTTTCGTTTCAAATGAAAAAGCACTTACAGCTGCTATAGTCATTAGAAGAACGTAGTTCTCCAGCAAGGAGAGTTCTAAAGCAATATAAGCAACCAAGAAAGGTACCTGACAAGAATCAGGCCCCCATGTGGAACTAAGACTGTGTCAGTGTTGTAAATTATACTTATCCAAGCTCAGCAGGGTCTGATCCTGACTGGCAGTTTTGCAGGCAGCACTAGCTTGCCAATACCTGTTGCTGACCCAGCAGAATCAAGTTCTGTTCTATTGGAAAGCATGGCCTAAGCTTTGGTTGAGCCTTTGGTCAGATGTTCCCATAGAAGCAGAGATACCATGCAGGCAGTATGTATGAAACACTACATTGCACACTCAACTGTTGCTCATATGGCTTCTAAAGCTCCATCAGGGGGCAAGGGACAACAGATTCAAATCTTCTGTTGCTCAAAAACTTATCTGCAAACAATCATTGAGGGAGGGAAGACAAAAAAAACCCTCAGAAACTAAAACGGTCTCAAAAGACTTCTCCCACTACAAATCACTCTTTTGAATGGGGTAACCTCATCCCAGTGTACTTGCAGACGTGGTTTCTCGGACTCAGTGCCGCTGTGTAATCAGATTTCAGATTTCACAGCAGAATGGCTGGGACTGTGACATACATCTGTTTGCACAGACTGATCTAAGCCCAGCTGCAGAGGGCACGCTGACAGGCGAATGTCTCAGGGGTTAGTGGATTAGTGTGTAAAGACATGGCTGTTTGTGCATGCCACCATCGCTAGAGCTTGATGTTAAATTGGCCTTTAAATCCCAAGTTGTTGAAATTTTGCCACAGCTGTTTGTATGAACAAGGTTCTACAATTTGTTTATTTCAGTGCACAAAGACATGTTAGCAAACAGATTACGTGTGTAATCTTTATAGAGTAAACAGAATACACCAGTCCTATAACATTTGGATGAGGGTGTTTGAAGAAAAATACATAATTAATAAAGCTATTAAAAAATGTAAGAATTATACATTTATGGGGACTCCATTGGAACTAAAGATGCTTTCACATAAGAGCTTTTCACATTCTCTGGATCAGAGGTCTTTGCCTTGAAATTTCACTTTGTTTGACTGAAAGTGAAAGGTGTTTTCTAGCCTGGAGGCCCTCCAGAGTGGCGATGTTTGGTCTTCCAGAAAACAATGGTCTTAAATTCACTTCAGGCAAATCCTCAGGATGCCCAGAGCTTGTTTGAAAGGTATCTGTTATTGATGCACATTACTCTCTAGCACTGTATTGGCAGGAAAAGAAATGGAAAGGAACTAAAAAGAAACGGAACATAACAGTAATAAAATCATGATCCTATTATGAAGGGCCATACCGTTATTAAAACAGTAAAGAGAATAACCTATAATTTATAATCTTGCAAAATTGCACAGACAAATATGAAGTTCGCAAACTGATCCACAGAAGAATGTATCCGGTGTAAAAAAAGAGACAAAGAGCCACAAAAGTGTCCGGCCTGTGTGCGGAATCAAGTGTTCAGGACAAATGTGGAAATGGGTGCAAGGTCTTAGAGACTACCTTCCTCTCAGAAGCATGACAATGTATATGGCATACTACAGAGATGAAGTGTAGATGGTTTTGAAAACAATGAGCTGCTTTGTCTGCAGATGGGACCCAAGAAAAATGAGGCAGCTGTAGGTCTTACCAAGGACACTGAGGCTGACAGCCTGGCTGAAGTTGCCAGCGATGTTGGTGGCCACACACAGGTACATGCCGCTGTCTGTCACACGCACCTCTGTGATCTTCATGGAGCCTGAGGGCAGCTGAGTGTGTCTATCAGACAGAAAGGGGAGCCGTAAGAGTGCAGGAAAATTGAGGCAAATGTCAACCACGGCAGAACATGGAATTTGAGATGCAAGCACAGCGAGACACAAGCTGCTCGAATACACTACCCACAAAACCACAACAAGCGCCAATGGAGTACACTGACAAGGTTGTAAAATTACACCTCTCTGCTCCTTCAGAGTGAGTTGAGAGAGAGAGTTTGATTGCTGTGTAATTTAAAAACAGCCACAATAAGCCTTAAGCCTGCTGTCAGGTCTAAACAGCCCAGAGTTATTCCTATTTGTCTGTGGATTAGAAGTTGTCTAAAAGAAACCAGAATTTGCACACACTAAAAGAAACAGACCATCATTAAACAGTCTATCAATTAATCAAAGTCGTAAATCTCAAAGCCTGAAAACATAGAGCGTGTGCTCTTTACAGATTTGGAGATAAGTAGCTTTCCATAATGTTTATACTAAAACAAATTTCAGTCCTAGGGTATCCTCAATTTTTGCATTTTACATCGACTGGCTTCAGGTCCTTATCCAAATTGTAAGACCAGCAGAACATGTTTCGTAAATGATTGTTTAGTTTGAATTGATCAGTTCATGTATTTATTTTCATTATAAAGTGAGCCAACTTAATGGTTCTGTCAATAACATCAAGGTGCCCAGGAATTTTGTTTGAAGATCTGTAAGCAAAATAAGAGAAATCATTCAAATATGTTTTTCTTACCATAATAATAATTACTATTATGTGTAAATGTTTATCTTTGAATGTTAATAATGTGGAAACAATGCCATGTTCCATCTCGTATTGTGAGGTCAACACCCACCACCATAATATTTCTAATGTGTGGTTTTATAACTGATACAACTCAATACAAACAGGCCAGACACTCTGATAAAACCAAAATTAACAAAGCTCTGGCCTAGTGGTTAGGGGTTTGCCACTGCAATCAGAAGGTTGTGGGCTTTAATCCCAACTGCTAGTGTCATCACTGAGGTACCATTGAGCAAGGCACTGTCCCCACACACTGCTCCCTGAGGGCCCCTCATTGGTGGCAGCCCCCTACTTCATATGGTGAATGTGTTAAATGCAGAGAAAGAAGTTCACACTGTGTGGTGTGTTTACATATGACTATAAGGGACCACTTTACTTTACATAATGGAAAAGTAATACTAAAAAAGGAGCATCAGATAGTGTGTGTATGGGTATTCACCTGGGCGAATAAGGGGAGATGAGCTGCTTGTCTTTGGACCAGGTGATAATTGGGGGTGGAATGCTCTGCACTTCACAGGGCAGTGTGACATCATCGCCCAGCCGTACAGACATCTCTATGGGCTCTCGTGTTCCAGCCTGGTCCCCGACTCCACCACCACTCAGTCTTGGTCTCACTGAACACAAGTGCATGTAGGCATGATGAAAGACTGGAAAATAGTCATCTGAAACCAAAAGAAATATACAAAGGGCACCCCCACCTCAAAAAAAAAAAAAAAAAACATGTGTACAACATACTTCGGAAAACTGCACACATGCCTATAGAATAATATTCGGAACCGAGGACAAGAGACCCATTCCAAGGACTGAAAACGGCACACATGGAGAACAGATGGGGTGTGGAGAGAGAGAGAGAGAGAGAGACAAAACGGCAAAGAGAGAAAGAGTAAAAAAACGACACAAAGTCAAACTAGGAGTAAAAAATTGTATAAAAGAGTGAAAAAATTAAGAAGTAAATAAAGTAGAAAGAGACAGAGCGAGAGGGAAGATGCAAAGGGCCGGAGAGACAGACAGAGGTACAGAGAAAGAAAGCGAAAGAAAAGAGATGTCGAGTAGTTGTTTATTGTTATTTCAACCCTATACACAGTACACAGCGAAACGAAACAAGACAGCATACAGTGCAGCTGACAGTACTAGTGTGAGTGAATACCGTGTTATACTGTTTTCTAGCAGCAAATAGAGAGAATGACAGAGAGAGAGACAGAGAGAGACAGAGAGAGAGATTAGATTGGACTCTGACCATAGACCGTGAGTTGGACCTTTCTGGAGCTGTATCCTGCTGCATTAGTGGCTGTACACACAAACTCTCCGGACTCCTCCCCACTGGGAGAAGCAATGTGCAGACTACCGTCTTCATCCAGAGAGAACTGCCCACCTCTCAGATCCAGCAGCTCCCCACGCTGTGACAACACACACACACACACACACACACACACACACACACACACACAAATACACATGGGTTCCAACAATATTTGGACGCTAATGCTGCAGCTCAGTACAACACAAAACCCGACCCAAATTTATTCTCCATATTTTGGACCTGTTTAGGACTTCACCATATTCACTTTGCTTGAGGCATTAAAAGTAAGGCTGCCAATGAAGGAAACAGAGGAAAATAAAACCTCCCCTTCATACATTTATTCTAACAGCAGAGAAGAGACTGCATGTCTAATGGATTTACTGACCTGCCAGGTTTAGTACCAGTCCTGAGTGTGGCACTAATGTTCACTTTTCAGATATGGTCCTGACTGCTGATTCACTGGATTAGATGCATTAGATTAGGGTGACAGATATCTAGGTACTCCACATATTCATGTTCAAGGTCAACTCATTCACCTCATAACTAGACTGCACTGACAGTAGCCTTATTGGTGAAATCAGGTTTACACATGACCTGTCATTAACACATCTGTGCCATGAAAGGCATGCAGGTCCACATTTGAAACGTTATGTCAGTGAAATGAGATATAAAAAATCGAATAGAATGCGTCTCCAGTCTATATGAAAGGGGCTCAAATCTGACCCTTGTCATCACATGGTTCTGAAAATTAGCACGCAAAAATACAACATCTGAATGTAGCCCCAGCGGTTGGCATCGCAAAATGTTCCAGTGACACTCATTCTACATAGTTTACTATCAGTACTGACACCTACATCGGCACTTCTTCAGGATCTTTATGATGCCCACAGCAGGTCCATGGCTTGTACTTGTTACATTATGAGTGGAGAAATCAGTTTCATAGTTTTCCCAGGGCTCTCAGATGAGCATTGGTTACATCACTGCCTGGATACAAAGGTTTAACTCAATCAAAACTCAGGGACTGCTGCGGCGTTTACAGAGAGTCAGATTTCACACGCCTCCCGTTCCCTTTAACTCCTCTACCTTTACGAGTCCAAAAGGCTGGACCAAGCACTCACAAAGGCTGTGGAGGAGCCAGAAACTCACACAGACACACACAAACACACACACACACATAGAGTAACACACACCAGCATACCCCTTGCGGACTTGGATTCACCCATGTTGCTCTTGAAAGACCACTGAGATATAAATAAATGATGAGGCACATGTGTCCAGATGTGGCTTTAGCAGACCTCTCCAGCACTGCTTTCTGGGATAAACCCAAGCTAACAGTGCCAAGCCACAGAATACATGAACTGGAAGACAAGTGCAATCAAAAATACATGGAAATAAACCTGCTCTGGAAATTAAACAGTTCACACCTAAATCAAAGGCACCATGCCTTGTGTGGAGGTACAAAGACAGCACAGATGGGCAGTACATGTGCTGTACTTGCCCCATTTACATTAAAGGACGTCGTCTATTTGATCTAACACACCTCATTCCCTAAGTTTGTCTGCTGTGAAGATTTGCAGTTAAATATACTGCAGAGACTGCAACTGTTGGCTGACATTCACATGGTTAAGGTGTCTGAAAGGAAGTCAAAGGGAGCAACTATGAATAACAGTGACTGTAGTTTAAACCTGCAGCATTGTAAAGCACAAAATAAATAGTGAATCATCAATATCCATGTTTGAGTGAACCTGAAACTAAACATTGGCTTGGCTGTTGATGCATAAGAATGTTCATAGCATGCATCAAATGCTGAAATGAAATGTATGTTCAAGTTGGCGCAGGTTCATTTTTATAAAAACAAAAGTAAAAATCAATAAAACGACATTCCATAGAAATGCTTTACTTTATTACTGTCATCAAAGCACCTACAGAGCTATCATGCATCCATGTTTAATAATATTTTTTCTCATTAATAAAACACAAAACCTTGTTTGCCGTCTCTAGCAGCGAATCGTCAAAGCAAATTTAATAAGCTCAGTTAGCCATTCAGCTGACTAGAGTCAGTGGTGCCATGCAATGGGTGATGGTGGCCACCGACACCAACCAACAGTCTGATGTTGTCTAACAGTCAGTAGTTTGCTTGGTGCGTTAAGTTCACTCGTTTAAAGGGGGACGAAATTAACTTAACATACAACCGACCACAGACTTTTAACAATAGGAACAGCTTTATTACTGTATATATTATATTTTACTTTGTATATTTCTGTATATTGTATATTTTATTTTTCCATTGTATATTTTGGAAATAAGCCTCTATTACTGACACTACGTTTCATCATTCAGTGTGTGTGTGTCTGTCTGTTTTCTGTAGACAGGTATACCTTAGCCCAGGTAATATCTGGTTTGGGTGTTCCATGGGCATGACAGGGCAGAGAAATCGCTGTTCCCTCAATGGTACTGAATACTTGTGGTCCATGTTGAATAGTGGGCATCACTAGAGAAGAAAACACACACACGCGCACACACACACGCACGCACGCACACACACACAAGTACAGTTATTTGACTTTAAATTCCATCATAAATGATATCAATTATAAAGTATGGTTTTCTCTCAGGACTGTTCAAGTGCAGGGCACTGAAGAGCTCAGCAAACTGGAATCTGTTATTCACAAGACTATAGGTAGTCCGTTTTTAAATACAGGGCAGCAGTTGACCAGACTTTATTTAAGCAGTACTAGTGTGTATGGAACAGTTGTGTTGGTGGTGTTTTACATTTGTCAGTGTCACTGAGAGTGTTCCACCCAGACATATCCAAACAAGAGCATTCATGTGGTCAGAAACTGGACACTGCTGATGAAAATTTAGAGCACTGGTTCCACACCCCTGGTTCTGTACATGTTATACATTTGCATTATCACAATCTATTTATGTCAGGAAAAGCCTGATTAGTACACACACACACACACACACACACACACACACACATACACACAAACATCTATAGGTAGTAAATGTCAATACAGGCTTGTTACATGCTTCTTAAGTGAGGTGTGGTCCACTGGAATGACCTAGTTTCAGGTCTTTAAAATCCCTCATGCCTCAGTCAATATCTGCCTGTGAGGGTGAACTGGTACATGGATGTAAAAACTGGTTCCAATAACAGAACTGGGAGCCCATTTTCCTTTCCTTGTTTTCCAGTGCTGGACCAGTCTGCTCTACACAGCTGCTTCTGTTTTCTCAAATCCAATATGCATTAGTGATTGACGGGTACTCTCCGGGAGAGTGTATGTGTTCATGACTGTGACGGACGCACTGTAAGTGTAATAAAGCCCTGTTTTTCATGGCAGTGTGCAGAGCAACCAGAAGGCTGTCTCTAGAATAATTTCAGCTTTGAGCGTTTTCCATGTCCAGTGATTGTAATATTTTATGACAGTTCATCACTCATACAGAAAGTGAGACACTGTTCTGTCATTGCAGATAAATGGGTGCTAGATCGTCTTGAATTATTTTTGGATGGTATGTTTGAATACATTTGAATGATCTTTGCTGCATACCATTTTTAATGGGTAAGTTGAGAGAGTAAGTCTAAAATTTGTCTCCCGGACCAATGATGGGAACCTTTTTCCCAGTTCTTGTCCTCAAATACCCCTGGAGCTTTTTCCTTGGCTACTTATTCTCTGCCAGCCCCTTATTAATGAGCTGACTTTATTGCATCAGTTTTTTAGAGCACAGAAACACCAAAATATGCAAAATTGTGTATTGGGGGTTTTGTTTCACCTTTAGTATAACAAGACAGACCATAGCGCTTAGTTTAGTGCTAATAGACAAAAAACTTAAATATACACATAAACAGTACTGTGCAAATAGTTTAAAGCCACTTTTCTCAGAGTGTGATAAAGGCTCTTTCTACCAGCAAAGTTATCAGAATAAATGCAAACAAAGAAAGCAGTAAAAAGTATCAACATTTGTTTCTTTTGTAAAAACTGATTGAGTCAAACCGGGTTTCTAGTTACTAGTAATACTGGGCTTCCACAAGGAACGCACTGATATACTGTACATAAAGTCACTATTTATATATAGAGTAATGTTTATACCATTTATATATGGTATAATGTTATTTGTATTTATTATTTTTAGTATTTATTTAGTATAAAGTAACCTCTCAGTTTTACACAGATCCACATTTGCTGATTCAGTATAACACAGATTTCTCTGACAACCCAACTGTATTACCGCCACCAGTCCAGCGGTGGACCAGTCCTGCAGCATTTTTCACTATAAGCGGGTGCTCTTGGAACGTAACCCCCCGCAAAAATCGAGTATTTAGTACAGTATTATTACAGTATTTAGTAATACTGATCTGAAAGCCATTTACTTCTCATCTAAACAGTACTTAAGCATTATTTGCATGAGCATAAGACATTTGCACAGAACTGTACAGTAAGTCTCTCTTTGCACATACATTCAGCATAAGGGGGTTACCATATATGTTAACAGTGGTGGTGCGGTTGCTGGCTCCTGCTACGTTTTCAGCCACACAAGTGTACTCTCCACCATCTTGTACACTAACTCGCTCGATATGCAGACTCCCATCCCGCCGGATACTCACATAAGGGCCTGATGTTATCTAAGAAACACAAGCACACATTCACCCAGGTATGGAGACGCAGTGTATTCTTCTTACTCATGTTCACTTAGAAAATCAAAACGTTTAATCGGGGGTGTTTAAACTTTTGCATGTGTGTAAGTAGGTGTTTGTGGGTTTAATCTCACCTGAGTGTTCTCATGGAGCCAGTGTCTTTGAGGAAGTGGGTTTCCAGCCAGGAGTACACAGGGCAGAGTGACCTGCTGCTCCTCTATCACACTGACCTCTGCAGGACTCAGTGCGATCACTGGAGAGACTATATACAGCACCCACACACATACGAGTACAAAGAGACACACGTACAAACACATGAACACACACTAGCGCACACAGTTAAAACAGAACATGAATGTGCAAGACAGCTCTTAAAATCCTTTATGATATCTGACCATTTTAAAACTCAAATGTATCACTCTACTGGCCTGCGGTGCTCTGTCAGACGGTATGAGGAGCCAGAGGAAATGATAAAGAGTTTCAATGTGGTGTCCAGACACAAACCCACTCTTCACACATACCACACTGACAGTACGCTCATATCTTTACAACACACATTTTTTACACCCAGTTTCACTCCACCCAGAAACACTGTAAAGATGTTACATATTTAGTGCACTAGGCAAGGTCTGTAAGGTCCAAGAGTGACTGTATTTCTGTATAAGTTTATGTCTGTATCTGTGCATTTGTGCACCATTCAATGTCTTCCTCCACTCATTATCGAACCATCCATTCACACATTCAACCAACCATCCTTTCATCTATGCATGCAAGCATCAATTCCTACAACCGTCCATCCACCCAAGTTCCCATTCACAATCTTTCTATTAATCCCTCCACCCATTGAACCTGTGAATCCATACATACATGCATTAATTAATCCAGCAAAACATCAGTTTAACTATACATTCAGCTATTCATCCATCCAGCCATGTTTCCATCGATTTTCCTATCACTTTGGATTTTGTTTGACTTTAGAATGGGAGCAATGCAGTAACAGAAACACTGATACAGAGTACTGAGTGGTCTGACTGAAGCTCTGTTGTTTTGCCTATTAAATTTACATGACTGCCCTGGAGGACATATTAAAAGTGTCAGTAGGCCAGTGGGACAGAGAAAGGAATTATGGGATGACTGAGTCTATTGGGAGTGGTCCATTTCATGACCCTTAGCCTACACACACCATTATTGTTGTTTTTAAAGGACCACACACACATGCACACAAACACACATGCAGCTGCACTGACAAATGCACAGCCACAGACCCACAAACCTGAACTGAGACATAAGTGTACAAAAATGTACAGATCTTTGGAATTTTCTTTTAGCATTCCTCATAAAGCATGGGGAGCACTTCTCTGTGTGAGTCAGGCCAGCTGATTAACGCTTGCTTTGAAGTGAGAAATTCAGCAGGCCTGTAGAGAGTTGAGAGTTCACCCAGCAGAGTTCCAGAAAGATCCAAAAAGGCTGGACTAAGAACCGTGGCTGTGTCTCCAGCCCTTTGATCACATAAATACATTAGATTGCCCACGTTCTACTCATTCTTTAGTCAAACTCTCTGAACTTACAAAGAAGTCTAAATGTACACACAGGAAAACAGGCTTTCTCCAAGTCAAACTTATTTACACATAAGGCCTTAAACAAACAGCAGTACACGCAGCTCGTAACTACACATTTACAAATGCTATTTTACGTATATCCACTAAACTCGATGTATGTCAAATGCAGAAACCTACAGCAAAGTTCATCAAGTGGACCAACTTCACTGCAAACTGTTCTCTTCATGGTTCTGTCA